>JAUCMX010000016.1:18141398-18311398 GCA_033459395.1 Hemibagrus guttatus | reverse complement strand
TACACCCTGGACAGAGTGCCAACCCATCGCAGGGCACACACACACTCTCATTCACTCACGCAATCACACACTATGGACAATTTAGAGATGACAATCAACCTACAATGCATGTCTTTGGACTGGGGGAGGAAACCAGAGTACCCGGAGGAAACCCCCGAGGCACGGGGAGAACATGCAAACTCCACACACATGGCGGAGACGGGAATCGAACCCCCAACCCTGGAGGTGTGAGGCAAATGTGTTAGCCAACGTGCCCCCCCTTGAATAAAGTTAAACATCAATAATGTAAGTAATAATTTAAGATCTTCAGCAATGATAACATGCTTGACAATGTTGGCTGCGAGATAGACCGCCATTTTTCTCTTTTCACGTTCAGAGTCAATTTTGTTTTAGAAACCTAGCCGCCTGCATGTTTTCAGGAAGTGGGAGAAAAAAAGAAAAAAAAAACACTGTACTTTGTGTTTTCATTCATCATTTTTCTTGCCTAAAAGGTTCAAGAAGACGTTTATTATATGTTGACATGATATTTGGCCAAAGATCGGTAAGTTCATCATGTTAGGTCAGATATACTGCACATCCTGCTGGTTTCACACGTCATCACATGACTACACGGGAATGACTTGTACGTCTGGTTATTCGTGCTGCGTTCAACATTTCACAGCTGTGATGCGTTAACACAAGGCAAACCCACATGTACAGATGTAGTGCTATGTGACGTTAAGATCACCAGCTCCGTTCTCAGACAAGCTTCAATAAAACAAGGATGTAATTACATCCTGGCTCCTCTGTGATACATAGCAGACAGAGGCAGACAGAAAACTTCCTGTCATACCAAATCAGCAGCTGCTCTGACTGCACATGCAAACAAAAGAAACTACACAGTACTCGTGGTCCAGGTTATAAATACAGCACTGTGTTTAGTTGATGAAGGGGTTATACAAGGTGTCAAGGTGCATTTCAGGGTAAATTTCATACTACATCGTACTACATCATCATACTGCATCATCGTACTACATCATCATACTACATCATCATACTACAGCATCATACTACAGCATCATACTACATCATCATACTACATCATCATACAACAGCATCATACTACATCATCATACTACACCATCATACTACATCATCAAACTACAGCATCATACTACAGCATCATACTACAGCATCATACTACAGCATCATACAACAGCATCATACTACATCATCATACTACATCATCATACTACAGCATCATACTACATCATCATACTACAGCATCATACTACAGCATCATACTACAGCATCATACTACATCATCATACTACAGCATCATACAACAGCATCATACTACATCATCATACTACACCATCATACTACATCATCAAACTACAGCATCATACTACAGCATCATACTACACCATCATACTACATCATCAAACTACATCATCATACAACAGCATCATACTACATCATCATACTACAGCATCATACTACATCATCATACTACACCATCATACTACATCATCATACTACATCATCGTACCACATCATCATACTACATCATCATACTACATCATTATACTACATCATCATACTACACCATCATACTACATCATCATACTACATCATCGTACCACATCATCATACTACATTGTACTACATCATCGTACCACATCATCATACTACAGCATCATACTACATCATTATACTACATCATCATACTACACCATCATACTACATCATCATACTACATCATCGTACCACATCATCGTACCACATCATCATACTACATTGTACTACATCATCGTACCACATCATCATACTACAGCATCATACTACATCATTATACTACATCATCATACTACACCATCATACTACATCATCATACTACATCATCGTACCACATCATCGTACCACATCATAATACTACATTGTACTACATCATCATACCACATCATCATACTACATCATCATACTACATCATTATACTACATCATCATACTACACCATCATACTACATCATCATACTACATCATCGTACCACATCATCATACTACATTGTACTACATCATCGTACCACATCATCATACTACAGCATCATACTACATCATTATACTACATCATCATACTACACCATCATACTACATCATCATACTACATCATCATACTACATCGTACTACATCATCATACTACATCATTATACTACACCATCATACTACAGCGTACTACAGCATCATACTACAGCATCATACTACAGCATCATACTACATCATCAAACTACAGCATCATACAACAGCATCATACTACAGCATCATACTACATCATCAAACTACATCATCATACTGCATCATCGTACTACAGCAACATACAACAGCATCATACTACACCATCATACTACATCATCATACTACAGCATCATACAACCGCATCATACTACAGCATCATACTACAGCATCATACAACAGCATCATACTACACCATCATACAACAGCATCATACAACAGCATCATACTACAGCACCATACTACACCATCATACTACATCATCAAACTACAGCATCATACAACAGCATCATACTACACCATCATACTACATCATCAAACTACAGCATCATACAACAGCATCATACTACACCATCATACAACAGCATCATACTACACCATCATACTACAGCATCATACTACAGCATCATACTACACCATCATACAACAGCATCATACTACATCATCATACTACAGCATCATACTACATCATCATACTACACCATCATACAACAGCATCATACTACATCATCATACTACAGCATCATACTACAGCATCATACTACATCATCATACTACAGCATCATACTACATCATCATACTACAGCATCATACTACATCATCATACTACAGCATCATACTACACCATCATACTACATCATCAAACTACATCATCATACAACAGCATCATACTACAGCATCATACTACATCATCATACTACAGCATCATACAACAGCATCATACTACATCATCATACTACATCATCATACTACAGCATCATACTACATCATCATACTACAGCATCATACTACACCATCATACTACATCATCATACAACAGCATCATACTACACCATCATACTACATCATCATACTACAGCATCATACAACAGCATCATACTACATCATCATACTACAGAATCATACTACACCATCATACTACATCATCAAACTACAGCATCATACTACAGCATCATACTGCATCATCATACTACAGCATCATACTATGTCATCATACTACATCATCATACTACATCATCATACTACATCATCGTACCACATCATCGTACCACATCATCATACTACATCATCGTACCACATCGTCATAATACATCGTACATCATTGTACTACATCATCATACCATATCATCATACTACATCATCGTACTACATCATCGTACTACATCATCATACTACAGCATCATACTACATCATCATACCACATCATCATACTACATCATCATACCACATCATCGTACTACATCATCGTACTACATCATCGTACTACATCATCGTACTACATCATCGTACTACAGCATCATACTACATCATCATACCACATCATCATACTACATCATCGTACTACATCATCGTACTACATCATCGTACTACATCATCATACTACATCATCGTACTACATCATCATTCTACATCATACTACAGCATCATCCTACATCATCATACTACATCATACTACAGCATCATACTACATCATTATATTAGATCATCATACTACATCGTACCACATCATCATACTACATTGTACTACCTCATCATACTACATCATCATACTACATCATCGTACTACATCATCATACTACAGCATCATACTACAGCATTATACTACATTATCGTACTACATCATCATACTAAATCATCATAATACAACATCATACTACATTGTACTACATCATCATAGTACATCATCATACTACATTGTACTGCATCATCATACTACGTCATCATACTACATCATCATACTACATCATCATACAACATCATCGTACCACATCATCATAATACATCGTACATCATTGTACTACATCATCATACTACATCATCATACTACATCATCATACCACATCATCATAATACATCGTACATCATTGTACTACATCATCATACTACATCATCATACTACATCATCATACCACATCATCATACTACATCATCATACCACATCATCGTACTACATCATCGTACCACATCATCGTACTACATCATCATACTACATCATCATACTACATCATCGTACTACATCATCGTACTACATCATCATACTACATCATCATACTACATCATCGTACTACATCATCATACTACATCATCATACTACATCATCGTACTACATCATCATACTGCATCATCATACTACAGCATTATACTATATCATCATACTACATCATCATACTAAATCGTATTACATCATGATACTACAGCATCATACTACATCATCATACTACAGCATCGTACTACATCATCATACTACATCATCATACCATCATTCTACAGCATCATACTACATCATCATTCTACAGCATCATTCTACAGCATCATACCATCATTCTACAGCATCATACTACAGCATCATACCATCATTCTACAGCATCATACTACAGCATCATACCATTATACTACAGCATCATTCTACAGCATCATACCATCATACTACAGCATCATACCATCATTCTACAGCATCATACTACAGCATCATACCATCATACTACAGCATCATACCATCATTCTACAGCATCATTCTACAGCATCATACCATCATACTACAGCATCATACCATCATTCTACAGCATCATACTACAGCATCATACCATCATTCTACAGCATCATTCTACAGCATCATACCATTATACTACAGCATCATACTACAGCATCATACCATCATTCTACAGCATCATACTACAGCATCATACCATCATTCTACAGCATCATTCTACAGCATCATACCATCATTCTACAGCATCATACTACAGCATCATACTACAGCATCATTCTACAGCATCATACCATCATTCTACAGCATCATTCTACAGCATCATACCATCATTCTACAGCATCATTCTACAGCATCATACCATCATTCACAGCATCATACTACAGCATCATTCTACAGCATCGTTCTACAGCATCATACCATCATTCTACAGCATCATACTACAGCATCATACTACATCAACTAGCATCATATTACAGTAACCTCTGTGTCACAGCGCAGGAGACATTTTTGTAAAAACTTTACAGTTCTGCTCCCTTCTACTTCTCCCAGAATCTTTCTCATAGATTCTGATTATTCCCACCAATAATGCTTGATTTTGCTGCAGCTTTTGCATGCTTTTTTGCAGAAAACTACCTGAATTGTTGAAATTGCAAACACAGGATTCTTTTTTTAGACTCCTACCATTAAACACACATATGTAATTACTTTCTATGGTAGCTGTACTAATGTTCAACACACATGACCCGATCACCCGATGCCACCCAGATATCCGTGTCCAGGATCCAAAGGAGAAAACTGGGGGGATGGATACACTCTGTGTCTTCTTTCAATCACACTGAAACTAGCCAAACACAGACACCTGTGACCTCATGTATGTGGAAGAGGGCAGATAGCACTTTCCTCCGAGTATGTTATGCTGCCTTCACACTGCTGCATTAGTGTGAAAAGATGTGGTCATTTGGTGTTATGTGTTTTGGAGGCAGCCCACATTAGCACCCTGGGTAGAAGATGATGTGTGATGGAGAGAGCTGGCTGGTGGGTGGGAACTATGATATTAGCAAATTGGAGAGGAAATGCATGGAATAAAAGATGAGAATTTATTAAGAAATATATCCTCAATATATTTTCAAGGTAATTGTGAGCAATTGATATTGATTCGGTGAGTTATATAATGGCCGCTTGTTCGAGATATGAACAAATCACTCTTAATTAAAGCAATGTGTGTGTGTGTGTGTGTGTGTGTGTGCGCGCGCGCGGGTGTGTGTGGGGGTCATAAAATGAATCTATGCTTAAAATTGGTAGTTCAGGTCTAAATAATAAACCATAATTTATAACCCTACTGAAGGAGTTAACAGTGATGAAACACTGTTTCTTTGGATGTCAATGATACAGTGGATTACAGTCATTGTTTACCTGCTGCATTAAGATGTATAAAGAATGTTAAACAAAGACATGATGGTATAGAAAAAAATTAAACAGAGTTTATAGGTTTTAAATGAAGGAGGAATGCAAATAGATGGCTGGGAGGACAGGAGGATGGATTTGACTAGCTGAACATAAATCTAGAGTTCTAGAGAAGAGAATGCAGTGAAATTGTGCAGTATGGAGCTCAAATGAGTGTTAAAGGAGATTAAATTGAGATTTAACGGAGATTATTTCTAACCAGGTCCAGTCAGCGGATCCAGACTTACAATTCCTCACTTTCATACTACTGAGTCAAACCTGAGCTGTATGGAGTGGCACATAAAGTTGAAAAAAATCTCATTTAATATTGTCCCACCCTTTAGCAAAACTGTAAAATGGGTCATTTTTACCAGAAAAAAAATAACACACACACACTGGCAGTATTGTGTGTGAAGCATAGCCAGCTCATGGCCTCAACAGGGCTACTGAGCTATTTTGGGAGGTTCCAGTAAG
This sequence comes from Hemibagrus guttatus, assembly GCA_033459395.1. Lineage (NCBI taxonomy): Eukaryota > Metazoa > Chordata > Actinopteri > Siluriformes > Bagridae > Hemibagrus > Hemibagrus guttatus. Next base: position 18,304,719 of record JAUCMX010000016.1, on the reverse strand, counting down.
TGTGTGTGTGTGCGTGTGTGTGTGTGTGTGCAGACGAGAAATCAGACGAGATGGTTGATGTTGATCCGTCTCTGCTCATGCACACACACACATTTCACTCGCAAACACAAAAAGATTGGCTGCTAATCATTTATTTGACTAACCAGTCAACGCCACTTGCTAAAGGTGGTGTAATGCATTTTATTTTACACACTATTTAGTGCACTTACATGAGGTTTGGGACAGGGAGACTGAAACACACACTATGTTATAATGAATTCCAAACACTCTATTTCCACATCACAACCCCACTTTCACACCTCACACACCAACAGACTTTAGGAGTGCACAAATTTAGCATTCACATAGAAACAGGTGGATAAAATCTGACTACTGGCACTGAAAGTGGTCTGTTCTTGACACTCGTCCATAGGCTAATCATCTCCAGCAGGGAAGCAGAGCAGCTCCACGGCTGTGTTCCAAATGTCTCTCTACTCTATTCTAGGAAACAGAAAGAGTGTTCATTAAACGGATTGAGTTCACTTAAATTTGTTCATCAATCTGTCATATAAACTGCATCACACCAACGCTTTGCCGTCATCAGTCCACTGTGGACATGTCTCAAACCACCTACCCTGTGCTCCAGGCTCCATATTCAGACACCACTATATATTGATTGGACACTGACTTACTGCAGTACAATCTATGACACATTATCACTATTCTTTTACAAAATGTCTGACTTCCAATAATATATTTGGTTATAACACTAAGGTTTAGTGTACATTAATCATCGAACACCACTGTTTACCCCGTAAATACCAAAAAAACACAATGCATTTTCCATCAAACGGATTTTCCCAAATACTACAGTACTCCATATAACAAATCTTCTTGAACACTACTCTTCATCAAACGCCTACATTTTCTACCAAACACCAACATTTCTCCATCAAACAGTTTCATTCCCCATCAGCAACCAACAATGTTCATCAAACACCAACATTTTCCCCTCAGGCCCCAACATTCTCTAACAAACACCAAAATTTTCCATCAAACACTTTCCAATGAAAACCCAAACTTCTTCATCTAGCACCAAATATTTTCTGCAAACACCAACATTCTCCAGCAGACAATATTTTCCATCAAACTCCAGCATTCTCCATCAAACATTTTCCCAAAAATACCAACATTTCCCCCAAAACACATCCCCAAAACATTCTCCAACAAACATTTCCATCAAACACTGACATACTCAATCAAACGACAACATTTGCCCTTAAACACCACCATTCTCCAAATACCAGTATGTCCCCCCAAACACAAAACACCAACTTTTCCCCCAAACTCATAACATTCTCCAAAACACAAACTTTCTTCAAACACAAAATACTCTCAGAAACACCAAAATTTTCCCCAAACATTCTCCAAACACCAAACATTCTCCAAACACAAAGATTCTCCAAAACACCAACATTTCCCCCAAATACCAACATTCTCCAAACACAAACATTCTCCAAAACACCAAAATTTCCCCAAAACACAAACTTTCTCCAAAACATAAACATTCTCCAAAACACAAACATTCTCCAAACACAAACATTCTCCAAACACAAACATTCTCCAAACACAAACGTTCTCCAAAACACAAAACTTTTCCCCAAACACAAACATTCTCCAAACACAAACATTCCCCAAATACAAACATTCCCCAAACGCAAACATTCCCCAAATACAAACATTCCCCAAACGCAAACATTCTCCAAACACAAACATTCCCCAAACACAAACATACTCCAAACACAAACATTCCCCAAATACAAACATTCCCCAAACGCAAACATTCTCCAAACACAAACATTCCCCAAACACAAACATTCCCCAAACGCAAACATTCTCCAAAAACAAAACATTCTCCAAAATACCAAAATGTTCCCCAAACACAAACATTCTCTAACCACCAACATTTTCTACAAACATAAACATTCTCCAAACACCAACATTTTGCATCAAACATCAAAATTTACCATAAACACCAACACTCTCCCTAAAACACCAAACACAAGCATTCTTCATTAAACATTTTCCAGCAAACACCAACATTTGGCAACAGTAGCCTACTATACATTCTCTAGCATTCTAATACTTATCAATAAAAACCATTTTCCAAATATTAATTCATATATCAAAAGAGGCATTGGTGGCTCAGTGGTAGGTTTCTCGCCTATCATGCGGCAGGCCCGGGTTCGATCCCCAGCCACTGGATACAGTGCCGGTCCCAAGCCCGGAAAAAATGGGAGGGTTGCGGCAGGAAGGGCATCTGGCGTAAAACCTGTGCCAAGTTGTTGTGCAGACCAGTTGGTCCGCTGTGGCGACCCTGAACAGGGAGCAGCCGAAAGCAACTTCTACTCTCATGTTATTACTGCGTCATCCGGCATTCATCACCGCCCCCATGCCGGGACTCCACGATATCCCTCCCTCTTTGAGGTTGACAGGTCTGGAGATATATTTGGAATATATATATATATATATATTGTTGATATATATATGGTAAATTGATATATTATATGGTAAATTTAGTTGCTTTTATATATATATATATATATATATATATATATATATATATATATGTATATATATATATATATATATATATATATATATATATATAAAAGCAATAGCCATGGCTTATAAGACACAGCTCTGTCAGAAAACACCAGCATTTTCCATCAATTACCAAACAAAAAACACAAACACCCCCGAGGCAACATCAACATTTAACGAACAAAAATGGACAGAACAAATAAATGGGTAAAGTTTTAGGAACTTCCCAACAAAAGAGAGTCATAGCTTAGGAAGGACTGGAACAAAGACAAATAGAAACAGAAAGAGAGAGAGAGAACAAGAGAGAGAAACAGAATGAGACACTGGATGTCTGCCCTGCAGTAATGAGGGTTTGAGAGCCGGAAAGACATAACGACCATGTGACTAGCTACTATAATGCTGCATCAGCAGCTCCTGATTAAGCACCATTTTCAGGACATTGACCCCTAGGGGCATCTGACAGCCACAGAGCTGACAAAGCAGAAAAAATGAGGTTCCACACGCCTGACACGTTGTAGTATGTCTCCTCACACTTGCTACTAAGGGTCCATTTACAACGATTATCAGTTTGTATGTTTGTTTGTTTTTTAGCTTCTGCGGTAAACTTCGCATTGACTCAGTAGTGTTTTCTTCTTGTAACGCTAGCTAATGCTAAAACACCAATGTAGAGTTACAGCTAGCAGAAAATGGTGTGGCAGTACAGTGAACCGCACACAAACCATCATTTTCTTCAAGCTCTGCGCTCCTACAAAGCACACCTCTTCCAAGTTCCTGAGTCAAACTCCCAAAAACAAGGCAAAACTGTTACACGCTGTCTTTCCAAATGTTTTTTTTCCACCACTGTTGCCTGGATGTTTATGTTCCCAGGGAAAAGTCACTAGCAGTCATTATACGATCTGACAGGCCCGTACACTCCTGACCCTGTTTTCGCAGCACATTTTGTAGCTGTAATTAAACTGTACTTGAGGGATACAAGGATACAGGGATACAAGGATACAGGATAGTTTTCACAACTCAATCTCTAGAAAATGTTTAGTTCTCATAGACACTGGCACTGATACTGATAAGTATCACTCAGGATTTATCAATATTTATCAAAATCATTCAATACTAAGCATGTTTTTATGATGTTAGCTACAGTAAATGATTTCACATGACCTGCATTAGCAAGTTACATTAGATCGAATACCTTGGACGGAGTAGAGCGCATTTTGTTCCACTTCATCCATCCAAAGCCATGTTGAGCAGCGATACTGATCGATATTCAAGAACAATATCCTAGGTAATATCATATATCATATTTTTCACTCACCTAGACATTATTTCTCGCCTCGTTAGCTAGGCCTGTCTTGCTCCAGTGTTGCTGGCTGCCATCTGCTGCTAAACTCCTCATGCGCAACTTCTAGACGTTCTATCAGCTTACTAGTAGGAAGACTCTGTAGAACCTCCTGCTGGTATTTTCACAGAGCACAGTTTGTAGTCTCCTTTGCTTTGATTCCCAAAATGAAACTTGGCATCCAGATTGCTTATAAAATTTAGGTCGCCTGGTTTACGTCACATAATAACATTTTTTTAAATAATAAAGGAAAATGGTATCAGACCCAATAGAAGTATTGGTATTGATGCACCCCTAGTTTATACAGTGAGAGATCATGATTTTTTTTACACATTTGAAACCCTAATTAAGAATATATATATGTATATGTGTGTGTGTTTGTGTGTGTGTGTGTGTGTGTGTGTGTGTGTGTGTGTGTGTGTGCGCTTATATTAATAATGACCTTTTGGACCAACCTCAGTAAAAACTACCACTGCAGCCTTTATAGCTGCTGTGCAAGTAAGACACGAATAGCACACATCTGATGCAAAAAAGGAGACAGAAGCAATTTTTACAGAAAGTCTGCCTAGTCCAGCAAAAATAGTAGTACCTTGATACTTCTCATTCTAACTGTTGTATCCCATGTGAATGTGTAACTTTAATCTAGATCTATAAATACATTGATAAATAAAGAAATTCCAATAAAGAAATTGAGTCATCTGGACCATTTTGGAAAGAATAAAGTTTATGAAAACCCCAAAGACTGGGGGGACGCACAGTGGCTTAGTGGTTAGCACGTTTGCCTCATACCTCCAGGGTTGGGGGTTCGATTCCTGCCTCCGCTATGTGTGTGTGGAGTTTGCATGTTCTCCCCGTGCCTCGGGGGTTTTCTCCGGGTACTCCGGTTTCCTCCCCCAGTCCAAAGACATGCATTGTAGGTTGATTGGCATCTCTAAATTGTCCGCAGTGTGTGAGTGAATGAGAGTGTGTGTGTGTGCCCTGCGATGGGTTGGTACTCCGTCCAGGGTGTATCCTGCCTTGATGCCCAATGACGCCTGAGATAGGCACAGGCTCCCCGTGACCCGAGAATAGTTCGGATAAGCGGTAGACAATGAATGAATGAAAACCCCAAAGAGCACCTCTTACAGAAAAGAAAATAACAGCAGAATGCTTGCTATTTACACGTTGTGATACTTGAATACTAATCAGATTAGGATAATTTTATATTAGAGTTCGGATTATATAATATATAACTTTTATATGCAAAGTATTAAACCTATAGACTACAGCTATAATACTGTACAGTATGATGATGTACTATTTTTACTTTTCCTCACACCCGATCTGACCTCCCCACACACACACACACACACACACACACACACACACACACACACACACACACACGCACATGTTATTGCGAGTATGATGTTGCCACTGGCGCTTACATTTATCCCCACGATTACAATGGAGCTTTTGTACAAATCTGTAACTTTATCAGTGTTTAAACAAAGAAGTGTAGCACAGTAAACACACAACCCTGCTGGCTGCCTGTGAGTTGTGTTTTTATCAAATCAGTGATCAAATAACTCAAATCCACCTTTCACCTTAGCTGAACCACATTATTCAAGAACAATTTATTTAAGACTGACACACATCCCTTTTTTTTTTAAGCCGTATGAGGACTCCTCATATCACAAAGCCCAAAATAGACAAGTTGGTCTCTCGGCTCTGGCTCGGCGCCACCGCGTCACACACAGTTCACAGCAGTGTGTCTTTCATCTTGCTCCCTTTTATCTTTTCTTCTGTTTCTCATCACATACACATACACCACCTCTCCAAGCTATACGCGCTATTTCACCGCTCTGGCCTGTTGCCCTAGCAGGTCTCACATTCATTTGAAATCTGGCTTCTTGTTTAGTGCAAACCACCTCAATGGAAATGAAATCCCAATGTTCTTTCTAATGCTTCAGAGATCTGGATATGAATTTAACTCATTCGAGGTAATAGCCAGAGCCACATAAAAGAAATCTGCTTAATCTTGTCCCAAAAATTATTTACATTTTTATATGAATTTGGAGACTTCTTCCTTAATCTAGATATTTTAATAGAAAAAGTAGTCATTGATGAAGACATTTATTTTGGGAATCCTCAATGGCCTGTAACAGGACATAGATAATTTAATACTGATATTTTACATAATTTTATAAACACAAAAACACAATCAGACAAATGATCTCAGATCAGTAGGTCATTTCATTTCATTTCATTTCAAAATGTGTTTTATTTATAATCTACATTATATGGCCAAATGTTTATGGACACCTGACCCTCACAGTTATATGTGCTTCTTCCCTAAGTTATAGCAACAAAGTTGGAAGCACACAATTGTGTAGTATGTCTCTATACACTGTAGTGTTATACTTTTCCTTCACTGGAACCAAGAAGTCCAAACACTGCTCCAGCATGACAATGCTCCTGTGCACAAAGCAAGCTCAATGAAGACATGGTTTGCCAAGGTTGAAATGGAAGCACTGGAGTGTCCTGCACAGAAACCTGACCTTAACCCCACGGAACACCTTTAGGGTGAAATGGAACTGCACCCCAGTCGTCTTCATACAACACCACTGTCTGGTTTTACTATTGCTCTTGTGGCTGAATGAACACAAATCCCCACAGCTACGCTCCAACATCTAGTGGAAAGCCATCCCTGAAGAGCAGAGTCTGTTACAACAGTTATCGTATGTTTGAGAGAATCACATATGGGTGTAATAGCCAAGTGTCCACAATCTTTTGCCTATATAGTGTGTTAATATACCTCACAACACCGCAAAACCCAGCTGTAATCAAATTTTCCCAGATTTCCCATCTTGGATTGGATCACCATTTAACCCCACAGAACTTAAGTTGACTTTATTTGTCACATATACATTACTGTACAGTGAAATTCTTTCTTCGCATATCCCATCCTTGGGGGTTGGGGTCAGAGCGCAGGGTCAGCCATGATGCAGCGCCCCTGGAGCAGGGTGGGTTGAGGGCCTTGCTCAAGGGCCAAACGGTGGCAGCTTGGCGGTCCTGGGGCTCACATCCTGATCTTCCGGTCAATGACCCAGAGCCTTAACAACTTGAGCTACCACCTTTAAAGTTTCAATCAATTCCAAAAAGTTCAACTGCTGCTAGATCACCAGATATCTGAACCCTTATTAAGTGCATTTTAGTTATTAGTTATTAAGGTACTTGAGTTACCTAGGAATATGGACACTGCTAAAGCACAGATACCAACTGTTGTTTTAAAAAAAAAAAAACCTGACCATTGTGAGCTGTCAAACTACAGACCAGCACCTTCATCTTCAGGTTCTAGTTCAGTAGTTAAGCTCATAGGAATCACATACGTGAAACAAGACATACATAGCATACATTCAATTATCTGAAGTGGTACTGGTTAAAGTAATAAATGCCCTACTAGTAGCTTTAAATCAGGTTGTCTCCTTGTTTGTATTACTTGAGCTTTAGATACTATAGATCATAATGATTTCTTGACAGAAGTTCAGGGAACCCCAAGCCTCCAGTTAGTCCAGATTGTAGCAGCTAGATTCCTTACTGGACCCAAGAAGTTTGTCAAATACACAAAGATTTCATTCCCACTACAATGGCTTCCAGTGAAATTTCACATTCTTTGTAAAATACCTTTTTAGGTATTTTGACCTTCAAAGCACTGAATGATCCTGCCCCACAGAGCCTGAGCAATCGGTACCTAGTATAATTAAAACAACAACAGGGGGCAGATTCCTACAAAGCCTGCAGCTATGGAATAGCCATCCAATTAGTGCTGATGACTCAAACACAGTATCAATGTTTATGTCAACCTTGAAAATGTATTTGTTTAGTTAGGCATTTTGTTAAATAGCTTTTCTCTAAGATGCAGATTGTTGGGTTCATGGGCATAAAGACTTTTAGGTAACCGAGATGATTTGTGCTTTACATTCTGAGAAGTGCTGCTGTAATCATAAAGACTGCCCTGTGCTCATTCCAGGACTCTTATTCACAATATGCTAATACTGGACATCCTTTCAGCGCACTCAGTACTGTTTGACTTTACTGTTACACCAAAAAATGCTGCATTATACTAACCAGAGAGAAACACAGTTTCCCTTTCACAGCTGTTTCCTCTCAAGGCTTCTTCCTTATGTCATCTTAGGAAGTTGCCACTGTCACCTCTGACGTACTCATTAGGGTCTTTATCCGGAATTCTGCACAGCTGCTTTGTGACAATGTCTTTTATTAAAATAAATTTGAATTGAATAACGTGTTCCTGTTTGTATTACTAATACGTTTAGACCATCACTGTAACACAGCAACTAGGCTAGATGGCATTAATGAAATAACACCCCTGTGTTTTTAAAAAATATGGCACACCAAATGTTGCACACATCAATCACCTTGTGATTGATTATGGCTCAGGACTCCAATATCCTATTTGGTAGAAATAATTACAAAAGGATAACTGATCCCAGTATGGAAGGTCATCAGTGCTTTCAATCGGAAACTGGAGATCTTCATCAAGATCAAGATTCTAGGGTCTATCCTTAACATTCAATGTTCAGAATCCATCTCAATCTCTGGGAAAAGAGAGAGCACTACTCGGAGAAGAGAGAGAGAGAGAGAGAGAGAGAGAGAGAGAGTATATTAGAAAAAAGCAGTTTATTTCTTCTGCTCTATTGTTTGCCCTGTGCAAAGGTCATAGGCATATATAAAAGATATGTGAAGCAAAATACTTTTAAAATGACGTTTCAATAGCTGTAAAAAAAAAAACATTTGCATCCCCACATGCATCAATGAGCCTTGGCCGCCCATGATCCGGTTGCCGGTTCACGACTGTTCCTTGCTTGGACAACTTTTGATAGATACTGACCACTGCAGACCAGGAACACCCCACAAGAGCTGCAGTTTTGGAGATGTTCTGATCCAGTCGTCTAGCCATCACAATTTGGGATTTGTCAAACTCGCTGAAATCTTTACACTTGCCCATTTTTCCTGTTTCTAACACATCAACTTTGAGGACAAAATGTTCCCCTGCTGCCTAATATATCCCACCCACTAACAGGTGCCATGATGAGGAGATAATCAGTGTTATTCACTTCCCCTGTCACTGCTCATAATGTTATGCTTGATCAGTGTACATGGGTTGTAGGCTGACTGGCATTTCTAAATTGTCCATAACGTGTGAATGCGTATGTAAGTGTGTGTGTGTGTGTGATCATGCCCTGCAATGGGTTGGCAGGGTGTTCCTCTGGCTTGTGCTCAGAGTCCCCTGGGAAAGGCTCCAGTATCCCTGCAACCTTGTGTAGGATAAGCGATACAGAAATAGATGGATGGATAGCTGGATATTCCAACAAGAATATATGACAAGGTCTGCAGAATTTGTCTCACTTGCTTCTGTCTCTGTGCGTCGTCAGTGCTGGTTTTGGCTGTGAAAAGGAAACTTCAACTTGATGTTTCCCATCAGCGCTAACACACTACAACTGATCACATGACCCTTCACATGCCGTTTTTATAACTCTCACCTGTTTTGTGTTTCCTTTCATTAGTGCCTCTATACAACTTACAATCTGCTGTTGCCTATGATCTGCCAAGCATGCCATGCCATATTTCCATAACCCTTGTTTTACTCTATTTATGATTCGCATATTGTCTACTTTGTTTGCATTTTGTTTAATAAAAAGCCTGCACTTGTATCTGCCTCCAGTATCAGGTAATTCCACACCACAACTGTTTTTCAAAAATGATTTTAATCTATTACTTAATATCACATTCGGTGCATGGTGGCTTAGTTGTTAGCACATTTGCCTCACACCTCTGGTTAGGGGTGGGGGTGGATGTGGGGTGCTATTTTCTGCCTTTGCTCTGTGTGCTTGTTTCCCCTGTGGTTCAGGGGTTTCCTCCCCCAGTCCAAAGACGTGTGTTGTAGGCTGATTGGCATCTCTAAATTGTCTGTAGTGTGTAAATGGGTGTGTGAGTATGTGTTTGTGCCCTGCAATGGGTTGGCACTGTGCCCAGAGTATTCCAAGCCTTGTAGCCCAGAGTCCCCTGGGATAGACAACCTGTGCACTGCCACAAGTCAAATGTAGCATTATAATACTACTAAAGTTAAACTGATGCAACAAAATAAGTGACACTAAGCCAACATCCCTGCCACTTCCTGTCCCCTTCATACATCACTATTGGCTAAGTGGGTGACCAGTCTGGACTTTTCAAACTGCCTTGTCTTGCATAAATGTCTTTCTGACCTTTTGAAGATTTCGGAAACCTGCCTGAAGGAAGCACTAACTGTTGTCCCTCAAAGCCAGATACTGGCTCAGTACACATTTTATATATTATGCATTCTATTATTCCTACTGCATTTAGCCAAAAAATATCAGGCTGTCCTAAGCACACTCAGCCTATTGAACCCAAATGTATTCAGGAAGCCCCTGAAGTAACACCTGAGGCACCCAGCTGCTTTCTGCTTGTGTGCTGGCACTGTATTAAACTCAGGAAGGGAATTTCCTTTCCAGTCTGAGCGGAGAGAAATCAGGGAGGGAAAAAAATGGCCAACACATCTGCCCTCAGTGTAACATGGCGGTTTGGCATAACCATAAAACTCTATGACTAGCATTTAGCGCTTCTGCCAAGCCACATGTGGCCCATATGTGAAAAACGGAGAAGTTGCAAGCAGACGAGTCCAGAAGGCTGAGGGCATTACCACGAGCCATGGATATTTCATCGGTTATTATAATCGTTCTTAAGCGATTTTGTGAAACATCGTTTTTCACTGAGGCTAATGCAGAATCGAGTTCAACACCACCAGCTTTTTAGATACAAGTATAAAAACCTGTAAGTGTTTAGTAAGTTTAGTTTGATTACTGATATTATACACAAAAACAGTAACAGCAGCACAAACTAACAAAGGCTACAATTGTGAAGGAACACTTATTTCACCTATTAGTCTGTTTGCTGAGGCCAAAATAAATCATCAATGATTAGATACATAAATAAATAACTACTTGTTTTGTTGCATTACACTTTTTTGTTCAATGCTACAGCTACACAATACGACCAAAAGTATGTGGACCCCTGACCATTCCACCCATAGGTGGGTCTTCCTCAAACTGTAGCCACAAAGCTAGAAGTGCACAGTTATCAAGAAAGTCTTTATAAATTCTAGCATTATGCTTTTCCTTAACGTGGATTAAGGAGCCTAAACCTGTTCCAGCATCACAATGGTCCACGAAGCCATGGGTTGCCGAAGCTGATGTGAAACTCGAGTGGCCTGCTCAGAGCCTTGACCGCAACCCCACTCAACACCTTTGGGATGAATGGGAAGCCAGAACTTTTCACATAAGATCAGTAATATTAGTTAAATGGTGTCTTAATGGGTAAAAATCCACACCATGCAGCTCCAAGATCTAGTGGTCTAGTAGAAGCTGCTATAACAGAAAATGGAAGAACCAAATCCATACTAACACCAACAGTTCTAGAACTGGATGTTCAACAAGCATCCTAGTCCTCCAGTTGGTTGTATTCAGGGTCAAATCTCTTTCTCTTTGCAAATCAACCACACCAGGGTTTGTTTGATTTTTAATGAAACTGGGCCGAGGTCACCTCGCTCAGACTGACCATCCAGACTGAGATCCGTCACTCTCATGACTACGTACCTTTCCTATTAATTTCACTACAGTTCCTACGTTAATTCAGCAGCAATTACTGAATAATATGCTCTGATGAATAACAGAATAATAAGCCGTGAATTTACGGTTAATGTACTGCAAATTATGCCAGGCACAAGCAATTGTGGTTGGCAGGAAATCAGAGCTGAAATGCAGCCTACAATCTCGACTCTGAAGAGATAAGTCGAGATCTCGGGTATTATGCCCCTGCTTTTCGCTCTGGCTAAACTTTTATCATACAGTATTATCGCCTCATTTTTAGGTTGAAAAGTGGATAGATTTTATTTTCATGGAGTGCAATGTTCACGCCATAAGGACCCCATACCTAGAATGTGCAGTCTTTGTGCTGCTTTCTGAAAAGAAACAGACTTGATCTTTCTGCCTATATATTTTTAAAGTGTCCATGCTAACAACATTGTGCATACTGGTAATCCATTTACCGTTGTGTGAACAGGATGTACATAGCTGAAACTAATGGATGGGATGGAATAATGCACTGCAAATAATGTGGATGGGTTAAGTAGACTATAGGATTAGTGTTTGATAACTGAGGAAATAAATACAGGTCTCAGTAGTGTAACTCGAGACTGTCGGAGAAGGGAAGAAGTGCTTCATGGGGGAAAAAAAGGAAAAGAGAAAAAAAAAAATCCCTCTGCATATTTTCCATTCAGAGCTGTGACACACTGCCTCATTCTCTGAGCAGCAGAAACAGAGCTTATTTAAAAGTCAGTAGGGAGAGTCAGTGTGTTCCTGTCTCTCGCTGACTTGTTTCGCATGAAGACAGGTGGACGGAAAGTCCCCCCAATGTCCATTTTGATGTGTCCGTGTCCTCTCTTTAAAGTGTCATGATGTTATGTAGTAAATAAAGACAGCAGCGTTTAGTAGAGAAGCAGACCTGCAGTCAGTCCAATCAAGCTGTTATATTTTAGGTAGTTTGTGATACACATAATAATACAGTCCCTTTAGGGTTTTGAGGGGTTTTTTTGTGTGACCAAAAATGTTTGAACACTTTGAATACAAAATTCAGAATGCAACGTCTGGAAAACTACTTGAATTGGCAAGCACGGGATTCTTCTTTTAAACTCCTACCAGTGAAGACGCATGTGTAATGAATTTCTACAATAGCTGTACTGATGTGTATCGCTGGTACACCGAAGAGGGTTTTGACGAAACCTGTGTGTTGTGATGTCACAATCTGTGAAAAATATGCAAATAGCACGGAGTTCACTTGATTTTGTGTTCATTTCTGCAGTCATTACTGAAATCCTGGATGGACTAATAGAAGAAGAAGAAGAAGAAGAGGGTAACATGCCTTTATTATCACCACACATACATTACAGCACAGTGGAATTCTTTTTTAGCATATCCCAGCTGAGGGAGTTGGGGTCATAGCGCAGGGGAGATTTAAGGGCCTTGCTCAATTGCCTAACAGTGGAGCTTGGTGGTGCTGGGGCTTGAACCCTGATCCTCCGATCAACAACCCAGAGCCTTAACCACTTGAGCCACCACTGCCCCAACCAATAGCAGAAATGGTATGAAAAAAACTACAGGCAAAGTGTTTTATGGTTTCCAAAATGTAAAGATATTTTTTTTAAAAAGTGATCATCAGAGGGACTGATCACCTCAAACACCAAGCAATTACTTCCCTAATTCCTTCATCAGGATTATGATGCATTAAACGTTTATCCTATGGAGACTGAGTGTGAAGCAGAATACATATCAGATGGGATGACATTCTCAGGCACCACAAAGACACACACACACACACACACACACATCTAAAAGCAATTTCGTTTTGATGATCTACCTATCGGCGTGTATTTTTTTTAGGAGGTGGGAGGAAACCCGGAGGAGATCAACTGTGGACATGGAGAATATACAGATCGTGCAAAACATCCCACTAGGGATCCTGGAGCTGTGACACAGCAACACTAGCCATTGCATCACTCCCCTACTCCCACAGTATTCCAGAATATCCTATATTACATAACCCTCAATATATCTGCTTAAATAGAAACCTGTTGTTCTATTACATGCTGCAGTGTCCATTTGTCTACGCAACAGCCAGCAATTTAAAGCCTGCGTCCCAAACTGCATACGAGTACATACATCATTTTACCAATCGTAGCAATTAATCGAAGGTAGTGAACAACTCTGACATACTACGCAGTACACTGGGATGCTTTTCTGGGCTCCTGCCATCTGAGACAAAACATACAATTCGAGACAAAACACTTCCCGAAGCAGCGAGATTTGACAATCTAGTAAGTGTTAACTGAGAATACATCTGACTTGTGAATGGGGCAGAACATCTGTCACGATATTTTGGGATGTTACTCCTCCTCAGGAACAGAACCTGGTAGCTGTTGTTCACCATTTAAGTTAAATTGTATTTATTTGTCAAATATACATTACTGCACAGTGAAATTCTTTCTTCGCATATCTCATCCTGGGGTGTTGGGGTCAGAGCGCAGGGTCAGCCATGATACAGCACCCCTAGAGCATGGTGAGTTGGGGTCCAAGCTCAAGGGCCCAATGGTGGCAGCTTGGCAGTGCTGGGGCTAGAACCCTGATCTTCTGGGCAACAACCCTGAGCTTTAAACAAGTGGTTACATTTTTATTTTTACAGTTACAAAAAAAATGTTGTCCACCTTAATAACCTTAAAGCAAAAGGATTTTTGGCTGCAAAAATTATTCATTCATTCCCATTATCTGATCTATTCTCGGGTCACGGGGAGCCTGTGCCTATCTCAGGCGTCATCAGGCATCAAGGCAGGATACACCCTGGACAGAGTGCCAACCCATTGCAGGGCACACACACACACAGGACAATTTAAAGATGCCAATCAACCTACAATGCATGTCTTTGGACCGGGAGAGGAAACCGGAGTACCCGGAGGAAACCTCCAAGGCACGTGGAGAACATGCAAACTCCACACACACACAGATGAGGCGGGAATCGGAACCCCAACCCTGGAGGTGTCTGGCAAACGTGCTAACCACCAAGCCACCGATATGGTTGTCTTGAAACTGTATGATATGATGAATCTTCACCCACACTGAGCTGGCACTTGTGCTAGGATGTACTGTAAAAAAAAAAAAAGCTGTGTAAAATATTGGGAATTTTATCATATTGCTCCAGTCGTAGTAGACGATTTCATTTCTATGTGTTATCACAGTGTGTGCAGTCAAGTACAGATTGTCCTCCAGAAGGAGAAAGCGAGTGGCTTAGGCTCTGCATCCACCCACCACCACCTCCACAGCTCTAGTGCTAAAACTTACATAACATACAACTGGCCTTCAGCCACTTGTTTCCTTTGTGTTCCTCAATTCTAAGAGCAATTATTCATCGTGTGAAAACCAAGTTTCTTTTTAAGAAGGACGGACACTCTGTCGCTCTGTCGAATGGCATGTTCACTGTAGTTAAGAGCCCATATAATCAGCCCGCAACTTTGCTAGCGACAGTAGCTCAGTTGACGTCAATATGCAAGAAGCCAGTAAAATGATCTGTAGTCGAAGCGTAATTAGATTGTCATTTCAGTCATACAGTCGTCTCTCAGAAATTGACCAGTAAGTCTGTTTCTGATGGTGTCAGATCCTTTCGTCTCTACTTTTCTCTTTTAAAAGACATAATGACATACCTGCACCGTCATAGCTAGGTCATGCTCCACATATTTCCCAGTTGCCTAGCAACAGTTTTAACGTACCATTAGCAGAGACCCATGTAAGCAATTGCGAGTAAACAAAATGTCACGAATAACAGCATGATGCCATAGCTGGCATTATTTAAATAAGAAAATTGGGTAATGCTGCACATCATGTGCTCTGATGTGTGTGTACGTGTTTATACAGTATGTGTGTGTCAGGATGAAACACAATGTGCTTATGCAGTGTATGGTTGTATAGTAAAGTCTAGTTTATATATGACAGGAACCTGATTAAGGCCAAAAACAGCAACACACAACACACACACCATTCCATCTTTCTTGCACGTTTTCCGCAGCATCATCACTTCAGTGAAGTGAAATCCATCGCACAGATTTATTTCCCTCTAAATCATCAGCACTCTGCCTGCAGGGACGAAGGTGTGTAAAGGAGGAGGTTAATTAGCACGATGTTCTCGTCTCTCTTATCTTTTAGAGGTCTTTCTCTAATAATTCTTTCAAAACCTGCCTCCACTCAGACTACCCACCACCACCAGCCCCCCACCACCACCACCACCACCGTCCGCCCACCAGGCCCTCAAGCGGACATATCTTCATCCACTGAATAATGCTCTGTCCTCTAGGTATCACAAGACTGATTACTAATCAACGCTGCACTAAATTGAGCATAACAGAACCAGATGTTCATGCAGCTACCGCTGTTTTAAAAAAAAAAAAAAGACACCAAAATGAAAGTGACAGGTGCTTCCTATATGATCTATTACCTCCACCTTCCCTCCTATAACACATACATTTCTTTTTAATCACTTACAAATGAGGAAATACAAGCAAAGGAATATATATCAAGCAAAGAACAACACAACTCGTGCTGCCATTACACGATTTTTAATAGAGTGCTAGAGGAGCGCTTGCCCGCTCTTGCCTGGTGTAAATCCCGCTTGTCCTTTACTCAATATACCCTCGCTACACTCTCTCCTTTTTTTTTACTCTGTCCTGTACTATGCTATTTATTTGATATAGCCTTTCTTCATTTCCAGCACCTTACATCTCATACATCGCCTATCCCTAACGCCTTCCGTTTTTCCCTATTCCCAGTCCATAATTTCTTCCCCCTGCCTTTCCTGTGCAGTCTCTAAACACCTATTTTACTTCCTATCTATATTCCTGGACTCCATACATCCTTTTACTTCCTGTAGTTTCCCTCTTGTGGTCATTACATACCTTACTACTTCCTATTTTACTTCCTCGAGACATCGTTACTTAGAACGTCCTCCCTCCTATGTTTATTTCCTACATTCTTTCTAAACCCACCTCCTATTTTCTCCCACACACAGACACACACACAGACACACACACGCGCGCACACACACACACACCCCTTTACACCATGTTGTACTCCCCGTACATTCTCTCCCAATTATTTGCTCATTTCCCATCCACTTCCTCTACACACTTCCATTTGAATTTTCTCACTCTCTCACCCTCTATTCCTTCCCGTTTCTGCCTTTAGGTACAAATCTAAACGCCATTTTGTTTTTAGATCCCAAGATATAAATGGAAGTTCAAGGAGAAAGGAAGCAGTAAGGACGCAAGCCAAGCAGGAGTTACATAACACTCTCACAAGACTTCCTTTCACTTTTATTTTTCTAGGTGTGTCAATTAATGTGTTTCCCTCATTTTTTCACAACTATTTCTAATACGAGTGCTGTTTCAGGGCCAAGATAAGCCAGACCTACGCCTGTCTGTTTCTTCTGCTGTTATCACATCTCCAAACGGTGGAAAAACATCCGGCTACCGACTCGGATGCAGAAAAATTGATCTCATGTCTTTCAGTAATGTGTCTTTGTGCTGGGTCTCTCTGCTGTGTCCCTCTCTCCAGGCCATCTGCGCTGTAATTCAATCATCACATGCAGCATTGGGAGTACTCAAGGCCTGGATTGGGTACAGGGATCCATGCCAGTGTCTGAATATTTTCTGAATATTGCCTAGGAAAAAATGCGAGTAAGAGCTGGAGCTTTTTTAACTTGTCCCAGACGTCGTGTTGTGTGCTTTTTTATAAAGCACTTCTTCAACGTCCTGCACTCTGACTTGCTGTGCTTGTTACTCAGCCATATCCTTTTTTAGCAAACATGTATGTTTCAGCTTCTTCAGTCAGACTTCTCTTTATCTCACAGCTGATCTCCTTTATATAAACAAATCTGATTCAGATGAAATGGAGCATTAACATGCCATCAAGCCTACAGCTCCTCTTGAAGCTGTGTGTGTGTGCGTGTGTGTTTGTGTGTGTGTGTAGATGGAAGTGAAAATAAGAGAAAAAGAAATTTAACCATTTAAAATTGTTCAAAATGCAAGACTTTTATATAAACACACAGTGTGTGTAAATATACCGCTATAAGGGAGACAGATAAAGAGTGGCTTCATCTTCATGGTGGAATTTATATCATGACCTATATTTCTCTGTATTTTTATATTTCAAACCGGGCAAAAGTGAATCATCTGGTGTGTTTGCCCTGCTTGCCATCTGTGTGTGTGTGTGTGTGTGTGTGTGTGTGTGTGTGTGTGTGTTATCTAATATTTTGGCAGAATGAAACACTTCTGATGTGATGAACATTTACAGTAAAGACCAC
This sequence comes from Hemibagrus guttatus, assembly GCA_033459395.1. Lineage (NCBI taxonomy): Eukaryota > Metazoa > Chordata > Actinopteri > Siluriformes > Bagridae > Hemibagrus > Hemibagrus guttatus. The sequence continues at coordinate 18,286,823 of JAUCMX010000016.1, read as the reverse complement.
AGCCAAGCTTTCTCAGTCTGATCATTGCTTAAACTAGTCTAAAAACATTTACACTCATCCGGTCACACTATGATGTCACAGTGTGATGTTTTTTGTCTGTTACCCTTTCTAACCACGAGGAGTGACGAGACTATGATCACCTGGACACCTTCTTGAACTGTCAGCAGTCAGGATGTGATGTATGAAGCAGCCTTGCAATAAAAAGCAGACTTACACACGTCAGAACATATGCACACCAGGTGAAGCATCAGCTTCTGAAATCGAAAAATAATCACGTGTAGTTTACATTCAAATAATACAATTTTCAAGAGAATGAATTGATTTCATTGCTTATACTAAACGTCATTTGATCCAGTTTCTGATTGGTAGATTAAAGATCGGGCGTGATCAGGTCAAGTGGTATTGACGTAAATTGCTAACTGTGAAACTGTTTTTCCTTGAGATTATGTTTCCTTGTAGATCTATGTATATTTTTACTAATAGACCATATTTCTGTTGTAATGTTTTTTGTGGAGCTTAGGTGGAGGAAGAACGATTTCCCTGACCACTTTACAAGTGGTGGTTATCAAGTTTTGTTAGTCTGTTTTTAAACAATGACCGGTCAAAATCCGGGTGGCATGGAGTGGGTGGGTTAGTGGTTAGCACGGTCGCCTCACACCTCCAGCGTCCTGGGTTTGAGCCTCGCGCCTACTCACTGTGTGTGTGTGGAGTTTGCATGTTCTCCCCATGCTTGGTGGGTTTCCTCCGGGTACTCCGGTTTCCTCCCACAGACCAAAGACTTGCTTTTAGGCTGATTGGAGTGCCTAAATTGCCTGTAGTGTGTGAATGAGAGTGTGTGTGCCCTGCGATGGGTTGGCACTCCGTCCAGGGTGTATCCTGCCTTGATGCCCGATGACGCCTGAGATAGGCACAGGCTCCCCGTGACCCGAGAATAGATCGGATAAGCGGTACCGACAATGGAATGGAATGGTCAAAATCCCAATTTATCTGACTATGTTAGGTCACTCACTGTCCAGGACCGCGAATGTTATTTAAAAAAATTAACTTTAACGGACGGAACCAGACTGGCCGACCCGTACACACTCACTCAATGGATGTGACAGGATGACCTCTGGTTGAGTGACCTGACATCTACACCTATTTGATAGAAAAACCGAGCGTTTCTGGCAACTGTATAAAGGGAGATGGTATAAATATACAGTTTCCTTTGTTTAGTCTCCGGTTGTTAGCTACCAGTTAGCTAACTTGCACGCTAAAAAGTTAGCGTTACTAACAAATCATTTAACTTGTTCCCCAATTTCTGACGAGGTGGGCATGCATAAGAAATATTTAGACACGTAACCAAACCATAAACTATACCAACGAAAAACAATAGTTTCTTTAACCTTATCTGATATGAAGTGTGCACTGCAAACGCCTGCATTTTTGATGATTGTTCCTGTCCGGTCCGCTCTTTTATTGCATTTAACCACCACTGTCACTGTTTTTTTTGTCCAGCAGTGGCAGCAGGAATGCGATAAAACTATAAAAAGGAGCCTGTACTCCGTCGATTCTTTCACCCAACAACATAACAAGATGACATGTGTGTTCCTTGTGTAGCCGACTTGGTACTGGTTTGTATTGGCCGCCTCCAGTTTTACCTTTGTTTTGCCTCCAGCTAGCGCTGTGACGTACTCGTGACGTCGGCCCGAAAGCTGTCTATAAGAAAAGTAGTTCAGTTGCTGAGTTCTGTAACTTGAAACTTGTCTTAAAACCCAAAATAAAAAATTATTTTAAAAATGGTGATAAAATCATGAAAAAAATATCATGATATGATGGTTGAGTGTTTCCTGTTGCCATTGCAGAGTCTAGAGTCTAGATTCACTGGACACCCGATTCACTTTGCTTTTATTGAGCCACAATTTATTACTCTTTATACTTCGCTTACTTTATTACCCAGACTGCTCTGTGACTCCACTCTTGTCTTCCTTTATACTCTATACCTTTGCCATGTTTGATGACACTCTCCTGAATTAGTTTCCTATAACCTCCCCTCGTTCATCCTTCTCTTCATTCACTCACTAAAACTTCATCTTTTTTATTATACACCATTCCCTCCTTCCAAAAGATAATCAGTTAATCAGACTCTAAACCTTAGCCTCCCTTCATCCCCTTAACCCTTCACCAAACTCATTATATCTTCCTTTTAACCCATCCACCCCACCCCACCCCACCCCACCCCACCCCACTGTCCTCCCTGTAGTAAATCCCACACCTTCCTCATTTTTCTCCCTATTTAGGGAATCGATGATTTCTAGTTCTGAAGCCTGAGCTCCATCTGCTCGGTGAAAAAAGTATATGCTTACACACCTCCAGCAATCCAGTTAAGTGTGCCAAATACGAATACATCATGGCAATTTTACAAACAACATAGGATCGATAAATCTCAACACTCCCACTAATGCAACAACACTGAACACTAAAGACGCCACATCAGGAAAAACTGAGGAGACAGAAAGGAACAGAGAGGAGACAAGGTTGTTTCACAGATAATGGTCATCACACACACACACACACACACACACACACACACACACACACACACACACATCAAATAACATATGCAGGAAGGAAGTGCACACACTTGGCTATGTGTTCTAAAAACTACAGATGAGACAATGCCTCATGTCTCTGGGACTGACACGCACAGGCACAACATCTCCATCACTGTTCTCATCAGGCAGAGCCATGCCTACTTCACTGAGGACTTAAGCTAGAGATTTTATGGCTACGCTATAAAATCACATGTAGGTGTTCCTACTGCTTGTTGCCATAGTAATAATGTTTATTATAATGCGCTGGCATACCGAATACTCATCGGAAGGTTGTGAGTTTGAATCCAAGGTCCACCACGATGCCACTGCTGGGCCCCTGAGGAAGGCCCTTAACCCTCAACTGGTCAGTTGTATAAAATGAGATAAATAAAGTCGCTCTGGATAATAAAATTAAATAAATAAAGTCGCTTTGGATAAGGGCATCTGCCAAATGCATCTGCCAAAATAATTGTAATGTAGATGTTTATCATCATTGAAAATGAAGTCTCTCTGGTCACCGTGTCGCTTTTTTATGTGTGAAAGTAGCATGAAAGAGACTCAGGCCACGCCTCCTTCACTGACACTGCCTGGCAGATGCCATGCCTCCTTCACTGTTACTGCCTGGCATATGCCACGCCTCTATTACTGCTGACACTGACAGAGACACAGAACAAGCAAGCTTCACTGAAAACTGACTCAAACCAATGACACGCCTTTTTTGCCCAGTGACAGACGCCTGGATTATATTTGTGCATCTTTTTATGTCATGTTTGTACTGAACAAACGTGTGTGCTAGTTTGAAGTGTCACATACTATAAAGAATATACGTCGTTGTAGAATACTAAGACGAATGTAGGATCGGACTGGCTTTCGCAGAGATGTTTAGACCAGAAGAAAACTGATGGCAATATTACCTTAAAATATGTCCTGCAGTGACTTAAAGTTGAACATACTAAACATTTTTCACTGGCCAGTCAGGAGTACAGACAGCATGGAGATAGCATTACTGAGACCGAAAGCGATAGCGTTAACTGCTACTTAATGGATAGCTTTTTTTCCCAAGAAAAGTGAGCTTTATTATTCTCTTTCAACTCTGTAAAGATTTAGGAAGTGCATAAGATCCAAGTTACAATAGTCAAAGTCCATAGCAAAACACATGTCAAAACACATGCGGGCAGAAACAAACCTGGATAATCTATAGTCAGAACCGGAAAGAGGAATATGCTTCAAAGCCAAGAAACCAAAACAAACTACTGGAGGCAACCTGCTTAGACAAAAACAAAGCTCATAAATCGACATTAACCGAATGAGCCTCTGACACACTGAAGCACTAGAGGTACGTCCCAAATCGAATGCTTACACACAATTCTGCACCATTTCGTAGTATAAATAGAAATAAGAAATTCCACTAAGTAGAAGTGCACAAATTCAAAACCGGTGAAAAGAATCATGACACATGATGATAGCTTTCTCATGAGTACATTTACACACACTCAGTAGCACGAGTAGGTTCCAAACGTTTTTTGGGGATTTATTAGGATACAAACCAAAGTTCATGTATACACAAGGTCCATGAGGTCTATTTGTGTGTTAGCTTATGCGTAAAGATAGTATAATTAAACTTCCCAGACTCACGAAATAAGCCAAATTTCTCTTCTTAAACTCAAACACTATCAGACTTGCAAGGTACGTGGGAACGTTATGGTATGAGAATTAATGTTTGTTTCAAGAATGGTCTCAGTCCTGGCACCATGGTGGAGAAATGAATAATCTTTATTGTGATCCTGGTCTCTCGAGAGCTTAATCTCCTAAAAAAAACCTGAATTGTGTTTTCTTTTCATGCTTTCCTTTATCACCTCCTCAACAGGGTTTCAGCTCCATGGTATTCTTAGTCCCTGACCTAGTGAACTATATTGAGGATATGTTTTGATTTGAAACTACAAAGCAGTTTCCTCTGTTGCTCTGGATAAGGGCATCTGCTAAATATAAATGTTAAATGCACCCACAGTATAGCAGTCACTGAACCCCTTCACTGTAAGGGTTATGCATTCTGACCTGCACCATTTTCTTGGTATTTGCCTCACATGCAGTGAAGGATGACTCACCTGACCATCTGACTTTTTTCCACATCTCTGAAGACCAGTGCCTGTGGCGTTTGCACCGCTGAACTCTCAAATGTGCGCTTATTTTTTAATGAGAGGTTTAAGCACTGCAATTCTACTATAATATCGCTCTCTATTTGTAGTTGCTAATAGCATGGTTTTGCTGACAGTCTGATTACTTCCTGCACTGACATCCTCACTCACCTGACCAACAGCTGCACTTATGTTTTTCCTTTAAAAATGCACAGATCATATTGAAAAAGTTGCTGAGTAATATAGGCGTGCAAATGACACAGTCAGCTGGTTTGCTATAAGGGGATTGGTAGCTCAGTGGTTGGACTACTGATCAGAAGGTTGTGAGTTTGAATCCCAGGACCACCTGCTGGGCCCCTGAGCAAGGCCCTTAACTCTCAATTGCTCAGTTAAAATAAAAAAATAAATAAAAACATGAGATGAATGGAAGTTACTTTGGATAAGAGCATCTGCCAAATGCTGTATATGTAAATGTTTGAGGCTGACCCTGCTTACAGTAAGACAGAGCGATACTAATATCGGATATTTATTGCCTGTTACACAGTATTAGGTTCAGCATTAGGCTGTGATAGAAATCAGTAGCAGGCCATCATGCAATGCTAGGTACATTTAGTAAGCATAATGATTTAATTTGTATGTTGTGAGCTACTTAAAAGAGAACTAGGAATATTTGACAATGTGTATCAGCGCTAACACATGATGCTACCACCACCATGCTGCATCATGGGTATGGGGTTAGTTTGGTCATGTGTTTTGGGTTTTTTTTTTGCACCAAACATATCTTTTGAAATTCGTATTACATTTTGCTCCAGAGTTTGGGGCGATTTAGGGTTTTTTTTATGAGAAAGGGCTTCCATCTAGATGCCCTACCCCAAAGCCCAGATGTGTGAAGAAAAAGAGATTGTTGTCACATGCAGAGAGCAATCAGTACTCTTCAGATATTCCTGCAACTCCTTTAATGGTCCCTTGGGAGCCTCCTTGGTACGTTTTTGTATTTGTCCTTGTACAAAATTTTCTGTTCTCGGTGATCTCACTGTGATGCTCCATTTTCAATTTTTTCCATTTTGATGATGTTACATCTAATGTTTTGGAAATTCTTTTATACGACTCCCCCGATCAATACCTTTCAACAAGTGAGACAGCATGGATGCTTTGTAAGCTTTATGTGGCTTCGGCAGTTGGACGAAAGCAAGATGATGCAAAGACAATACTACAGAAACAACTGATCTTATGCTGGGGGTTACTCGTAATCATTTCACTAATGACAGCTCACTAATAATTGCTTTTCAACATGAGATTGAATGTGATTGGTTCATTCTGAACATAGCCACACCCCCAAAAACATAAGTGCCAGCAGGATAGTTTTTTTCCCCCTTAATTTCCTTAAAATTGTTTTTCACTTAATTTTTTGCTGTAATTTCAGTTCTTAATTCACTGATTACATTTGATTACATAATTTATCCTGCTTTCATTTTTTTGACGTAACAAAAACCTGCCATTTTAACACATCTTCTTCTTCTTTCGGCTTTTTCCTTCAGGGGTCGCCACAGCGAATCATCTCTCTCCACCTATCCCTATCTTCTGCATCCTCAACACTTGCACCCACTAGCTTCATATCCTCATTAATTCCATCCATATACCTCCTCTTTGGCCTTCCTCTTTGCCTCCTGCCTGGCAGCTTCATGTCCAACATTCTCCTACCAATATTCTCACTCTCCCTCCTCTGAACATGTCCAAACCATCTTAATCTGTCCTCCCTGACTTTGTCCCCCAAACGTGCAACATTAGCTGTCCCTCTGATGTACTCGTTCCTAATCCTGTCCAACCTTGTCACTCCTCAAAATCTTCAGCTCTGCTACCTGTTACCTCATGCTAATGTCTCTAAACCATACAGCATGGCCGGTCTCACAACTGTCCACTTGTACCGCCATTTTAACATATGTCCTTTTTATATCATAATCGCTTTGCTGTTGCTATCTTCTTGAAACAACTTGGATACCATGTTGTATTAGTAGCAGTAACTCAGAAATTATTTCCAACTACTTTACCAGATTTTGGCAGCCGGTCAGTCAGACCAAGCTGGGCTTTTCAGCAGGAAAAGGGATCACCCAACGTGCTGAATAATGCGCTTTGAATAATCCATAATCCGGCCAGAATATCACAATAAATGTATGAATCCTGTTGTTTTTGCACTAACAACACCAACAAAAAATAACGGCAGCAAGTCTTTGTTGGTTAAGTGTGTTGTCTGGTTTGATCATCTGTGATGTAATGCAAATGCTAACAATGTTAGTAGAGCTTAAAGCTGAGTGAAGTTAAAACAGCTTACAATATACACATATGTTAGGTTTAACACTTCTGAGGCCACAACACAAACGTCATATTAACTTGAACCATCATCTCTATTTATTTGCCAAGAGTAGCTAACATACTTGGTTGCTACAAAAGCAAAATGGTGATAATCTTTCTCAGCTTGTTATTAAACCACTATTAAAAATGTGCCATAACTAACATAAGTTTCATCGTGTCACCCTACACTACCCCATGCACACATATCCTTCAGCTGCTGAACACAATCAGGGCCTCTGAGAAATCCTGAAGCATGGTAAAAAATAATCGTAGCATAATATACCATGGTAATAAGAAAAATCTTCACATCATATGGGCTCCTTGGTGGCTCAGGGTCCATCAAGCTGTGATGCCGTGTTAGTCATGCAGGGGCACTGTGTTAGGTACAGCACCACGCTGTGATGCAGTGTTGGTTATAGGATCATGGTGTCATTTACAGTGTTTTTATGTGATGCAATGTTAGTAACAGTGTAATGCTGTAATGTCATTGTAGTTACACTGACATGCTGTGATGTCATAATAGTTATAATGTAATGTTGTTGCGTTTTGTGTCATGCTGTAATGTCACCTTAGTTACAGAGCCAAGCTGTGATTTGATATTAGTCTCAATGCCACCATGTGATGTCATATTGCTTAGAGTGAATGCTGTGATGTCATTGTAGATCCAGTACCATGCTGTGATGACATGTGAGTTACAGTGTAACATTGGGATGTCATGTTAGTTAGAGCGCCATGCTATATTAAGGTGACATGTTAGTTACTGTGCAATACTGTGCTGTCATTTTAATGGAAGTGCAGTGCTGTTATGTCTTGTGGCATGCTGTAATGTCACATTAGTTACAGAGCCATGCTGTGATGACATACTAGTTACAGTACCATGTTGTGATGTCATGTTACTAACACTGCCATGCTATGATGACATGTTAGTTATAGTGTAATACTGTGATGTCATGTTGATTACACTGCCATGCTGTGATGACATGTCAGTTACAGTGTGACATTGTGATGTCATGTTAGTGACAGCGCCATGCTGTGATGTCATTGTAGTTCCAGTGCCATATTGTGTTCATTTCCAGCAATGCTTTTTAAAATTGATAAGTTAATCCAAATTGCCAGTATCCAGCTGTTATGCAGTGTTAATACTAGTATCAAGCCGTAATGCAGTGTTAGTTACAGTGTAACACTGTTATGTAGTTTAGGGTAAAATACAAGTCTGTAATGCAGTGTGAGTTAGAGAATCAGGCAATATACTGTCTTAATTTCAGAATGAAGCTGTAATACAGTGCTAATTACTAGTATCAGCAGATTAGGCATAACTGCAGTGTTACAGTAGGAGACTGTGATGTAGCATTGGTATGATATTGCTATGTTGTATTAGTCACAGTGTCAGGTTCTAGTACAGTGTTAGTTAGAGTTTCATGCTGTGTCGGTTACATGTATGAGGTTGTTATGTAGTGTTAGTTAGCATATCAAGCTCTACTACAGTGTTAGCTAGAGTTTCAGGTTGTAGTGTGGTGTTTGTATGCAGTGATAGATTATCAGGCTCTAGAACAGTTTGCAACAGTGTCAGGCTGTAGTGCGGTGTTAGTTATATATATTAGGCTTTAGATAGTGTTAGTTATGTGTATGAAGCTGTTATGTAACATTAGTTAATTTTTCAGGCTGTAGGAAGTGTTAGTTACATTTATGAGGGTGTTATATAGAGGTGGTAGTAGACAAATGTGATGTGATGCAATGACAGACTCTAGTGTTAGGTATACAGTCAGGCTGTAGCAAGTTGTTAATTACAGGTATAAGAATGTTATGTCATTCATTCATTGTCTACCGCTTATCCGATCTATTCTCAGGTCACGGGGAGCCTGTGTCTCAGGCGTCATTGGGCATCAAGGCAGGATACACCCTGGATGGAGTACCAACCCATCGCAGGCCACACACTCTCATTCACTCACACACTACAGACAATTTAGAGATGCCAATCAACGTACAATGCATGTCTTTGGACCGGGGAGGAAACCGGAGTACCCGGAGGAAACCCCCAAGGCACGGGGAGAACATGCAAACTCCACACACACACGGCGGAGGCGGGAATCGAACCCCCAATCCTGGAGGTGTGAGGCAAACGTGCCCCCCCTGGAATGTTATGTCATGTTAGATGAATTAGGCTGTGATACAGCGTTAGTAATCCGGATGAGGATGTAATGTGTTAGTAGGCTGTTATGCAGTGTTAGATGTGTGAAGTTGTAATGTAGTGTTAGTCACAATGGATGAGGATGTGATTTGTTAGTTAAATGTTCGAGGCTGCGATGCACGGTTATTGACATTGCTGACAGCAGGTGATATTCCACACATTGGCTGAAGCAGGTGATGCAGATGTGCTCAGGTAAACATCTGCAAAATGTTCATTATTATCCCGACGTTAGAACGTCAAAGAAGACTTATTGCATTTTCCCGCAATTCGGCATTAATAACATGACCCCTTTCCTCAGCAATATCGTTAGACTTCAACGTCGAGTCCCGTGACATCTGTTCCCAAAATAATCACGGGAGACCGAGTGCACGCGCTCTAATCGGCAATCGATGCAGCGCATCAATACAGCACGAGCACACACATAGCTGATTTCTATAGAAATGGGGCACCTACTTGCTTTGCCGGGTTTGGGCCTCTGCAGGAGTTTCTGTACCGTGATTAAATCCTCGGTCTTCACGGCCTGGAGCAGTTCCTGATCTTTGCCCATGGTTAATGTGTGATTTTACAGCCGGAGCATCCTCTGAGTGCGGTGCTGTTTTCCCCGCGCGGATCCTCCCTGTGCTGGAAGGATGCTTCAAACCGCGCAAGCAAGAAGAAAATACTGCTGCTGATGCTGCACGGCGCTTTTTTTCTTGCGATTTTACGATTTAAAGCTTAAATCGCGGGAACCTCAGTGGTAATCACTGTGCAATCGACAGCCTACATCAGTACAATGTCGAGAAAACGACGTGCATGTCCTCCGTTTGCACGCAGAGGATGAATCACATCGCCGGCGTTTGACGACAAATTGAATATGATCTTTTTTTTTTTTTTTTTTTTTTTTTTTCACTGAGGAGTTACATTCCGAGATCTGAGCAGAAATCCCAATGCCCGCCGTGTGTAGCGGCAGTGTGTGCTGCCATCGCTGCTCCTCTCCGTGTTGTGTGTGTTATGTCCCAGCTGTATTAAAGCGGCGCTATTCGAGTCGGAACGAATCGGATCCCTTTGAACGACTCCATCAAAAAGGAATCGATTCTCCTGCAAGAATGAATCCAGTGTCTTGACATATTTGCATCGTTTATTTTTTATTTTGTATTTTGTATCTTTTCAGATATTTTGGAATTGCTGACTGTGAAACCCAATTGCTTTCTATGGCATATGCTCTCGTGTGCAATTTGTAAAATGTACCGTGTTCATTGATAAATTGATTCCACAGTTAGCGCGCAAATGGAGTCCTCTATTGGGATTTAAACGGGACCGGCATGGAGGTAACCGTATAAAACCGTATAACGGATTCAAGACGGTTGATTAATCACTGTTTTTAGCTATGAACGTGAATGGCAAAGCAAATGAATCAACCCCTCGCATGCGGCTCGATTCCCAACGACAAATCGAGTCAGTGACGTCACTGAACGTCGGTTAGCGTGGCGCTAATGGAAACTGCAGAAGTAAACAGCCATACTCTCTCCAGAGGCCGGGAATTAGGAAAGACCTGAGCCACTGAACAACTTATGAAGAATTAGAACTATTTTGTTTTTTAACCCTTGATTAATAACCTTTCAAACAATGAATATCAAACATAGTTCTATTATAGTATATAGTTATATAGCGTTTGACAGGTCAGAATTGAGATAAGGTGAAAATAAGGCTCTGTCTCAAACACAAGCATTCAAATCTAGTGAATGTTCCAGTTTGAATGTCAGCCATTTTAGTGACCTGTCTAAAAAAAAACTTCAGTTCTGACGAGAGCTCCTGATAGCACTTGTGCTCATATGCTAAGGGGCAGTATGTATTACCCATAATGCAATGCACGCGAGGGGATGTCAAGTGTAACAAACACAATAAGCATTTAATGTAATATTTACATGTACACTACAAAACCAAGGGCTTGTCAAATGTTCTCTGTATAGTTAGAACATTATAACAAGGGTTCGTAGCTTCTTAAAATGGTTTAAACGTGCTTTACTTCCTTTTTGACAAGAAAACTTGTTGAAACCTTAACATCTGCTCATTTGGCTGATGTTTATCCAAAGTGACTTGCCTCACAGCTCACTAGCCTGTAGCAGAAAGCTAACAACAGAGCTACCAGCACTCAGTGTAAACCCTTTACAGGCGCATGCTAACTAAAGTTTGTACTGAAAAGGCCTATAACCATATTTTGGTGGGGTATAACAGTCCCCACAGTAATAAAAAAATACAGCCAGAACTCAAAAAAAGTAAAACAAAAAACAATTACAGTTAACTTCTTCTTTACGCTACTATCTAGTGAGTTTTTAGAGTAACCCTGTAATGAGCATTTGTCAGTTGATAATACTAACTATGAACAAACCAGCTTTTTAAACAGATTACTGATGAGAGAAAAGAAGGAATGTCAAAATGCTAAAAAGTCAAATTAATTTTGTTGATCAAAACAAAACATTTATGACCAAAGACATACACTATATTGCCAAAAGTTTTGGGACACCCCTCCAAATCATTGAATTCTGGTGGTGTTTTTCAGGGTTTGGGCTCGGCCCCTTAGTTCCAGTGAAAGGAACTCTTAATGCTTCAGCATACCAAGACATTTTGGACAATTTCATGCTCCCAACTTTGTGGGAACAGTTTGGGAATGAGCCCTTCCTGTTCCAACATGACTGCACACCAGTGCACAAAACAAGGTCCATAAAGACATGGATGAGTGAGTTTGAACTTGACTGGCCTGCACAGAGTCCTGACCGAGCATACCTTTGGGATGAATTAGAGTGAAGACTGCGAGCCAGGCCTTCTCATCCTACATCAGTGCCTGACCTTACAAATGCACTTTTAAAGGAATGTTCAAAGATTCCCATAAACACACACCTAAACCTTGTGAAGAGCCTTCCCAGAAGATTTGAAGCTGTTATAGCTACAAAGGGCGGTCCAACTTCACATTAAATTTGTGTGCATGTAAAGGCAGGCACCCCAGTTTTGGCCTGGCTCACAGTCGCCGCTCTAATTCATCCCAAAGGTGTTCTATCAGGTTGAGGTCAGGACTCTGTGCAGGCCAGTCAAGTTCCTCCACACCAAACTCGCTCATCCATGTCTTTATGGACCTTGCTTTGTGCACTGGTGTGCAGTCATGTTGGAACAGGAAGGGGACATCTCCAAACTGTTCCCACAAAGTTGGGAGCATGAAATTGTCCAAAATGTCTTGGTATGCTGAAGCATTAAGAGTTCCTTTCACTGGAACTAAGAGGCATAAGCCCATCAGAAGTGTAACCTGAAACTATGTTTTGAAAATGTATGCTCAAATTGGGTTTTTAAAAAGTAATTAAACTGTGTTTGACACAGCAGGTCTGGTTCCTGTAGCCATTATTATGGAGTGTGAGGTGAACACAGAAGATCGAAGAAAAATCTTTATACATTGTGTCCACTCCTGATGAGGGGTCATTGTGAATACTGCCCCAATGGGCCATTATTAGTACTTGTCGCAATTTCCATTTTTGACCACTAGGTATAACAATAACTCTACTGATACACTGCCCCATGAACGTGTATATCTATAAAAGTGACCAAATCCATAGTACATCAGCTTATATCTGTTAAGTGGCAACAAACTGTTAGTCACACAAATTAAGGGCAGCTTCACTAGAATTTTAAATGCATGGGGTTGTGAATGAGGCTCTGTCGCTATGGCCAAGCTAACACTGGCTTTGCAAATCCTTCCCACATTGTTCAAACACTCATGTTTAAAGAATTTATGAGGAAAAGGAAAGGCATCTTTTTTTAACTTCTGCCATCAAAAGCAGTCTAATACCAAAACTCAGCATCTCTTTCATACTACAACATAATCTTCACTTTTAAATTAGATTTAACATACACAGCATCTACTTGCATTAAAAAAAAAACACACAAGTAGTATTTTTTATTATTTACAGTTCTCTTTTAAAAAGTCTTTATTGAATTTTAGCAGTAAGTAGATTTCAGTGTGGTCATATTTAACAATAAACAAAGCACACAGAGGAAGCACAGTAACAAAACATGTAGACTGGAACGGGGCACAATTTCTCTATATTAAGTCACAGAGTGAATATTTAATACATAACGTTGATACAGACAGAAACATCATGATGTAGTACACTCTAATTCGTTTCTCAGTACTCCTTTAGAGCAAACCCATTAATAGAGCAGTAGATAGACTTGAATCTGGTGAGTTAATAGAAGCCTCCCATACCTTTTAGAATTGCTCTGGTCTTCCATTAAGTACCACAAGTTAAATATTCAAGTGGTAATAATTCTTTTAAAATTCCGTGTCATCGCTTCACGGTTGGTCATTTATCACTAAACCAGTGCAGTAGGATATTCTTTCTTGCTGCAAAGCTAAGCATATTCTACAAATCTTGATTTTTTTGGTGATTCTACTGCTCTACTAGGAAGGATGATGATCATAGACAAGGCTTTTGACTCCTCAAATATTGCCAATGGCTTGTGCTGTCTTAGCCCAGGATATTAGCATCTTATAACAGTACCAAAGGCAGCGTGTGCAAGTATTGATTTAGACTTTTATAAAAAATAAAAAAATGTACTCATGGACAATATCACAGATGTCAGGACAGAGCGAGTGTAAATCCTATGAAAAGGCCAAAAATGGAAGTGCCATTAGAACACCATTTAAGTGTGGAAAGCTGACACAGACCCACAAAACATTATGGAAATTACCCTTTCAAGAACAAAACTGGAGGTATGTACATGTGAAGGACTACCAGAGTGATTTCCTACAGAACTAGTGGAGTTTTCCCTTTTTCCCCTCAATCGCTGTGACTGAGAAATAATAGCAAAGCTGTCACCTTGTAACCATGAAGTCATAGGTGTACCCTATAAAAATGTCAGTATCAAAAAACGGAAAAAGTTCATAAAACGGATTATAACCGACGGCACTCAAATAATGACTTTGTACTCATTTTGGGTTTATATTTTATTGTATTGAGGCTCAAGAGTGCTCAAAGCCACTACAGAGAATGCAAGTTCCAATGAAGTGGCAATCAGTTTGTAAACTCTGATAAGGCGAGCTCTTGTCCTTGGATCACTTCGTCTACCCTACAGGATTACCTGTATTTAATCAGTGGAGCCCCTTTATGGAGCTGTTGCAGGTGACTTGCAGAACCCAAACAGACCAGTATGTCACTCTACTCCAGGTAAAGCAAGCTACATCATTGCTTGTATTCTACTGAAACTAAATCTTTAAGATGTATATAACTTTACATGGATGACTTACAGTGACATTATCCGGTGCCACACAGGAAGAGAATAGATTTCCTGTTGAGAAATCCATTCCAATCAGAACTTGCTCAAGGTTTCTTCCTCATGCCATCTCAGGAAGTTTTTCCCTCCCACCACTGGTTTAATCGTTATGGATCTAAATCCACATCCGGATTTCTATACAGTTGCTTTGTCATTTCAATGTGCTTTAAAAGATCTGCGTCACAACCAGTCATGTTTGTTTGCAACTCACATAACATCAGATATAGGCATTGGTTTGATCCTCAGTTGTATAGACATTTAGGTTTCTTAGGTCAAGAACAGTATCTGGTGACCGGTCATCCACGTAACACACATCCACATAATTCAGCCTGACATGGCGACATGGAGCCATCTTGTGGGTTCACCACCTGCAAGATGAAGGTTGAGGGTCAGATGCAATGACATTAAGGCAGTACCCATAAGGGAAAAAAACTAAAAAGAAATAATCTCTTTATGATTATTACAAGAGATTACTTATTATCTCTCATAGAAAACAAAGAGATCAGGTTAAAAAAAGGAGATTCCCAATAAACCCAATCCAATATAGCTTTTTCTCCTAAGACAAAACACCCTGTAATGTCTCTCTGTTCTTGAGTTTCAGTAGAAAATTCTCTCATGCTGTTCTCAGATTTGCCGAGTTAATTATTCATTCAAATGTATTTGTGTCATGAGCCGGGGCTCGAACTCGGGTCTCCGGTGTGAGAGACGAACTCTATGACTGAGCAGGGGTGGAACCCAAATGTGAGATGCCCGTGAGAGGGTTGAAAATGCAGTGTAATTTTAATGAAGATCAAAAAATCCAAAAAGGGAACAAAAACATGAAAGGAACTTAGGAACTCTCCAAAAACAGAAATAATCCACAAAGGCAGTCTTGAAACAAACTCCAGAGAGGAAAATGCAAAACCAAAGACTCGGGTCAAAACAAAGAGCAAGGGACTTACGCAAAACATAGGTTTCTGGACAACTAAAGACCAAGCAACGAAACAGAGAAACACAGCCACTTAAATACACACACCCGAACGAGATGCATGTGAAAACAATGACACTAATTACAAAGGGGAAAAAACAGAACATGGGGGCAAAACGAGGACCTCTAGTGGTCAGACAGAACAAAATAGTCCAGACACTGGCAATTTGTTTA
Organism: Hemibagrus guttatus; assembly: GCA_033459395.1. Lineage (NCBI taxonomy): Eukaryota > Metazoa > Chordata > Actinopteri > Siluriformes > Bagridae > Hemibagrus > Hemibagrus guttatus. The sequence goes on along the minus strand of JAUCMX010000016.1, from coordinate 18,271,139 downwards.
GCTACTTACTTTTGTTATCCACCATTTTCTTATTTAACGCTTATCCGATCTATTTTAGGGTCAGGGGAGCCTGTGCCTATCTTAGGCGTCATCGGGCATCATACACCCTGGACAGAGTGCTAACCCATCGCAGGGCACACACACATACTCATTCACTCACGCAATCACACACTACGGGCAATTTAGAGACTCCACTCAGCCTAGAAGCTTGTCTTTGGACGGAAACCAGAGCACTTGGAGGAAACCCACCAAGCACAGGGAGAACATGCAAACTCCACACACATACACACACAGTGAGTGTTAACTCTCAGTGCTGATCCTGAACCCAGATTAAATGGGAGGGTTGCGTCAGAAAGGGCATCCGATCGAAACATGCGGATCAAATGATCTGCTGTGGAGACCCCGGAACAGGGAGCAGCCGAAACAACATCAACAACACATTGTATTTTTATATATTGTAACTTGAAGAGAGGTACAGTGGTGTGAAAAAGTGTTGGCCCCCTTCCTGAGTTCTTATTTTTTTGCATGTTTGTCACACTTTAATGTTTCAGATAATCAAACGCATTTAAATATTAGTCAAAGATAACACAAGTAAACACATCATGCAGTTTGTAAATGAAGGTTTTTATTATTAAGGGAAAACAAAATCCAAAACTACATGGCCCTGTGTGAAAAAGTGTTTGCCCCCCTATTAAAACATAACTTAACTGTGCTTTATCACACCTGAGTTCAATTTCTCTAGCCACACCCAGGCCTGATTACTGCCACACCTGTTCACAATCAAGAACTCACTTAAATACGACCTGCCTGACAAAGTGAAGTAGACCAAAAGATCCTCAAAAGCTAGACATCATGCCGAGATCCAAAGAAATTCAAAAACAAATGAGAAAGAAAGTAATTGAGGTCTATCAGTCTGGAAAAGGGTATAAAGCCATTTCTAAAGCTTTGGGACTGCCACAAACCACAGTGAGAGCCATTATCTACAAATGGCGAAAACATGGAACAGTGGAGAACCTTCCCAGGAGTGGCCGGCCGACCAAAATTACCCCAAGAGTGCAGCAACAACTCATCCAGGAGGTCACAAAAGACCCCACAACAACATCCAAAGAACTGCAGGCCTCACTTGCCTCAGTTAAGGTGAGTGTTCATGACTCCACCATAAGAAAGAGACTGGGCAAAAATGGTTTGCATGGCAGAGTTCCAAGACGAAAACCGCTGCTGAGCAAAAAGAACATAAAGGCTCATCTCAGTTTTGCCAGAAAATATCTTGATGATCCCCAAGACTTTTGGGAAAATACTCTGTGGACTGACGAGACAAAAATTGAACTTTTTGGAAGGTCTGTGTCCCATTACGTCTGGCGTAAAAGTAACAGCGCATTTCAGAAAAAGAACATCATACCAACAGTAAAATATGGTGGTGGTAGTGTGATGGTCTGGGGCTGTTTTGCTGCTTCAGGACCTGGAAGACTTGCTGTGATAAATGGAACCATGAGTTCTGCTGTCTACCAAAAAATCCTGAAGGAGAATGTCCGGCCATCTGTTTGTGACCTCAAGCTGAAGCGAACTTGGGTTCTGCAGCAGGACAATGATCCAAAACACACCAGCAAGTCCACCTCTGAATGGCTGAAGAAAAACAAAATGAAGACTTTGGAGTGGCCTAGTCAAAGTCCTGACCTCAATCCGATTGAGATGCTGTGGCATGACCTTAAAAAGGTGGTTCATGCTCAAAAACCCTCCAATGTGGCTGAATTACAACAATTCTGCAAAGATGAGTGGGCCAAAATTCCTCCACAGCGCTGTAACAGACTCATTGCAAGTTATTGAAAACGCTTGATTGCAGTTGTTGCTGCTAAGGCTGGCCCAACCAGTTATTAGGCTTAGGGGGCAAACACTTTTTCACACAGGGCCATGTAGTTTTGGATTTTGTTTTCCCTTAATAATAAAAACCTTCATTTAAAAACTGCATGATGTGTTTACTTGTGTTATCTTTGACTAATATTTAAATGTGTTTGATTATCTGAAACATTAAAGTGTGACAAACATGCAAAAATATAAGAAATCAGGAAAGGGGCCAACACTTTTTCACACCACTGTATTTGATTTGATAGAAGACGTTTTCCTCTGAGAACGAATGAGATGGACGGTCTTAGATGGACGGCACCCACTGGAGAGACGATATCTCACAGTTGGCTTGGGAAAGTCTGAAGATCTTCAGGAAATGCTGGAATTCATGGCGGGGGATAGAGAAGAGAAGACTGGACTGACCTTCTCAGCTACTGTGACGTCCACCAAGAAAAGCGGAAAGAATGAAGAGATTGGGCAAACTGGTTTTTTTTAATCGAAAATTATATTGGTGACTTCTGTAATCAATTTAACTTAAATCTGTCGATAATGAATTATATACATTATTATTTACATATGATTATGTAGTGATTTTTTTTTACATTCATATACAATGTACACTATTTTTTAGAAGCATGATCATATTCTTATCTGATATAAATAGTTTTTTATTGATTTTGGTTTCATTACAGCACCAACATGGCCCGAGCTGTATAACATTTGGTTGTTTCTGGAAGTTTGCAAAAATAATGTGATGTCAACATATGTTTTTATTTGTTTTTTCGAAACAGATTTTTGAGCAAGTCTATAAAGTGAATAGATCAGTATTGACTACTGCCTTGCACTGAGGTCACTGAGTCCAGTTTAGGTTCCTTCAGCCTGAGCTGGAGATTTGGAGAGTCATTGTGTACATGTTACAGTAGCGTTGCATCCTAGTGCTTGAAAACCATCAAGTCAGCTTCTTTTATATTCAGCTGCATGCTGTGTAGGATTACATGCCGGGCTTCATCACCTAGTGCCACCATTGAGACCACTGTTGTACTGAAGGATTTAATTTCAATGCATCTGCCATTGCTGCCATTATACATTTTCTTTCCAAGGTTGCAGCTTCAACAGCTTCAAGTGGGCATTAGAGCACTTTAATGCACTTAATTCATTGTGAGATAGCCTGCTTGGAAAGCTAAACTCAAAATGGATATATATATATATACAGTGTATATATACACAGGTATTAACTAGACACAGGACTTTAGGGTAAGATGGAATCAAAGAGCATAAAAGCCGAGGAGGAAAAGAAATCAAAACTAAAAGTTAAGCAGAGTTTTGAGGACATGTCTTGATGTATGTACACATTAGATATTAGACTATACCGCTAACATTCCTTTTTATGTCCATCTAAGACATGGACAGAAAAAGAATTTGCAAGGAACTAGAGGAGAACTGGGCAGAATCTTCCAGAAGGACAACAATCTCTGACCGTTACATTTAAGCAGGGAGATGGAAGCAACTATTCATAAATTTGCTTGACTTTGAGGCCACAAGAAACAGGATTGTGATGGTCTGCACACTATGGTGTTGATGGTGCTTAACTTGTAGATTTGCTGTTGTCATTAAACTTGCTGTTGAACCGTTGAACATTAAAACTCCATGGAAAGAATAGCTTTATTTAGTTTTAACAAGATTCTATTGATGCAATAATTCTGAATTATTATTGTTGCTCTGAAGTTTGCTGTTCCTCTGTCCTTGATGCGAGTCCTTGGCTATAGGTTTTTAATGTTTTGAGAGCCTGGGGTTAGTTTCTGATAACAACCACCCCTGTTCTCTAAAAACACGAAATGGATCAATCCCTGATTTGTTCTGGTGAGAGAGAGAGAGAGAGGGGGGGGGGGGGGGGGGGGAAGAGAGAGAGGGAGGGAGGGAAGGAGGAAGAGAGAGAGAGAGAGAGAGAGAGAGAGAGAGGGAGGAAGCGAGAGAGAGAGAGAGGGAGGGAGGGAGGTGGGAGAGAGAGAGAGAGAGGGAGGGAGGGAGGAAGAGAGAGAGAGAGAGAGAGAGAGAGAGAGAGAGAGAGAGAGGGAGGGAGGGAGGGAGGAAGAGAGAGAGAGGGAGAGAGGGAGGGAGGGAGGGAGGGAGGAAGAGAGAGATGTGGTGTTCAGACACCCCCTTGTGATAAAAAATAAATGTTGCAGTTTTCAGTCACACAGCTAGAAAGCGACCTCTAGTGCTCATAATAAAATAAAACAAAATAAAAGTATATATATATATATATATATATATCGTCCAGGCGTAACATTGTACCTAAACCTGCCTAATATTGTGTTGGTCCCCCTTTTGCTGCTAAAACAGCCCAGACACCTTTCTATCAGAACCAGCATTAACTTCTTCAGCAGTTTGAGCAACAGTACCTTGTCTGTTGGATTGGATCACATGGGACAGCCTTCGCTCCCCACATTATAGATACTGACCACTGCACCCCACAAGAGCTACAGTTTTGGAGATGCTCTGATCCAGTGGTCTAGCCATCACAATTTGGCCCTTGTGAAACTCGCTCAAATCCTTACACTTGCCCATTTTTCCTGCTTCTAACACATCAACTTTGAGGACAAGATGTTCACTTGCTGCCTGATATATCCCACCCACCAACAGGTGCCATGATGAGGAGATAATCAGTCTTATTCACTTCACCTGTCACTGCTCATAATGTTATGGCTGATTGATGTATATATGTAAGGAATGTAAAATCTATCTATCTATCTATCTATCTATCTATCTATCTATCTATCTATCTGTCTGTCTGTCTGTCTGTCTGTCTGTCTGTCTGTCTGTCTGTCTGTCTGTCTGTCTGTCTGTCTGACTAACTAGCTAGCTATATTCAGTAACCACTTATCTACTTGCATGGAAACCTCTGTGTGTCTGAGGAAAAGAATTCTAAGAGTTATCAGGATAAATGGAAATAAATAAATGCAGCACACACAGCAGGGCATGATAACAATGCAGGGATTTAAAAAAAACAAAACAAAACAAACAATAACTCACTGTCCAAATATTTATTTATGGACCTGATTGTGTGTTTTTCATTTGTAATAATCCCCCCAGATGTCAGAGAGAGGAGATGGTGAAATGAATCAAAAATGTAGGGGAATATCAAGGTCAATATACAAGTCAGAGAAAACAGTGCAAAAGACAAAGATATAAACCAATTAACGGATTCGAACTTGTAACCAGAAACGCTGTATACTTTCCCAAAATGTGCCGGTGAAGTGAGTCTGTAAGTGCTGTTGGCATTGATTGTGTAATTGAGTACAGGTGTGTGTAATCAGTAGTAAGGCGTACATGAACCTGATAGCTGCTGGTTCCTGAAGGCTGAAGGTTGGACGCTGTGCTCTTGGATGTCTTCTGCAGGCATATTTGCAGGCTGCTCTTTGTGAAGCAACGCAGACTCTGGAATTGATGTTACATCAGACTGTTTCACTTCATAAGTATTTTAAACCAATTCACAGTATTATTAAATTGTTATTTTGAGGCATTGGTGGCTCAGTGGTAGGTTACTCGCCTATCATGCGGAAGGCCCGGGCTCGACCCCAGCCAATGCCCCAACCCCAGCCACTGGATGCAGTGCCGGTCCCAAGCCTGGAAAAATGGGAGGGTTGCGTCAGGAAGGGCATCCGGCGTAAAACATTTGCCAAGTTGTTGTGTGGACCAGTTGGTCCGCTGTGGCGACCCCGAACAAGGAGCAGCCGAAAGCAACTTCTTCTTCTATTAAATTGTTATTTTGTTTATCAATCTTATTGTATTCATTTAGTACTGCCCTTCATCTTGTTTGAAGGTTTACACTCCTGATTCTTAATGTAATGTGTCGCCTTCATTGAGAATCAGTCAATGTAAATATACAGAAAAGCAAAAAATGTGCAGAACGTGGAAGATTTTTCTGACGAACTCTGGGTTTAACTGCTCAGAGGGACTCGTGAAGAATTCTCACAAAACATAAAAACAGTTGTTAATCGTCCAGGTAACATGGTTCCTTTGTGTAAATTTCATTATAATTGTGTCTTATGGACTATATGTGAACAGCTGCTATGTGAAAACTATTTTTTAAATAAATAACAAACTGCGGTTTTTATTATCCTTCTTAATTTTTTTTTTTTTTTAGATAAATATAACTTAGAACTCGGGGGGTGGCTTAGTGGTTAGCACGTTTACCTCACACCTCCAGGGTTGGGGGTTTGATTCCCGCCTCCACCATGTGTGTGTGGAGTTTGCATGTTCTCCCCGTGCCTCAGGAGTTTCCTCCGGGTACTCCAGTTTCCTCCCCAATCCAAAGACATGCGTGGTAGGTTGATTGGCATCTCTAAATTGTCCGTAGTGTGTGATTGTGTGAGTGAATGAGAGTGTGTGTGTGCCCTGCGATGGGTTGGCACTCCGTCCAGGGTGTATCCTGCCTTGATGCCCAATGACGCCTGAAATAGGCACAGGCTCCCCGTGACCCGAGAATAGATCGGATAAGCGGTAGACAATGAATGAATGAATAACTTAGAACTCCGAATGTAGGTTTTACATGAGCTTAATATAAATATTTGAAATAATTTAGTTGTCACAAAACGTTTATACTTTTTTAAAATATATAAATTTCACATTGTTGAAAACAAAGTGATCATAAAATAGTTGATGTAGGTCCATTTATATCATCAGATCAACACTGTAAACAAAACCCCCTGTGTCTACCCATACATGTACAATGCTTCTTCAAATATTTCTCATTCTTGTGGCAAGAGCTTGGATGAACACAGACCTATAATTTAGTTTCCTACATAGTTGTCAAATTAGAGGATTAACTCACAGCATAATTACTAACAAAGAGGGGAACCGGGGAGGGAAAGACAAACTTACTTCTCTCAACAGCAGAAATGTTTAATCTCGGTCACTTATTTTATAACAAAGACTCACAAATATATAGTCTAGACAGATTTAGCAGTTCATACTAGTGCTCATAAAACTGACATATATATACCATAAGCTTAGCTATACTGCTATGGTTCATTTTCTATCCATCCAAGACAATATTTTATGGATTAACTGTTGAGGGAAAGATTGCTATAATGTCTCCCTCTATATTTAAGCTCTCAGTAAGCTCACATCCACACATAGGCCTTCATACCACTGCTCTGCAAATTATATTCAACTTATCCTCTCCTTTCCTACATACAGGTTTCTGAAGCATGTATAACAGACATCTGATCAGCTGATGCGTAATCCCTGAGCTGGAGATGCTTCCCCACATCTTCAGGGTCTTGTGCTCTCCCTGGAGAACTCTCAGATGTCACGCTCAGTCACAGCACACAACCTTGGCGTAACTGTGGACAATCAGCTGTCTTTTTCGTTTCACATTGCTACACTGACACTCTCATGCAAGTTTCTCCTTTACACCATCAGGGGGATATTTGCATTTCAATCCGCAGAGGCCACTCAAGTGCTTGTTTACTAACTCATCATATCCAGACTCCACCTTGGCAGGTCTGCCACTGCGCCCTATTCTTTGCAACTGATACACAAAGCAGCCGCACGACTTGTTTGCAACCTTCCCAACTTTTCCCACACAACTCCATTGCTATGTTCCCTCCTCTGGCTCCCTGTAGCTGGCCGCATCAGATTTTAAAGCAAAAAACAGACCACCTGCTATGCACCACAGGTCCTCTGATTGACTGGACCCCCCACCTCTCTGGGTACAAGAAAGGCATGCATCAAGACTCTTCTCTGTTCTGGTGACTAGGCAGTGGAATGAACTTCTCTTAGATGTCTGAACAGAACACAGAGCGATTAGGCCTGTAATGATAATGAAGAAATATGTGGATCATGATTAGAAGAAAAAGCAAACAAATATCACTGAACTTTGTACATAAAAAAATTCAACTAAACTGTTTGCTTTTGTATCCATAACTTGCATATGAAATTATATATGCTACATTAAATAGTAATTATTTAAAAGAGACATGTTAGGAATAGTGAATCATTGAACTTCCCAATATACACTATCTAGCCAAAAGTATGTGGACACCCGACCATCCTATTCCAGAACCGTGGGCTGGCCCTCTGTGTGCAGCTATAACAGCCTCCACTCTTCTGGGAAGACTTTCATGTTCATTGGGGTTGAGGTCAGAGCTTTGTGCAGACCAGTAGAGTTCCTCTACACTACACATATCACACCCTGTACCTTGTTTTGTGTACAGGGTCATTGACATGCTGGAAACTGGAATTGTTGTGACAAAATTGAAAGCATATAATTACACAAAATGTATTTACATTACATTATATTATCCTTCACTGGAACTAAAACTGCCTAGCCCAAAGCCTGAAAAAGACCACAATACTATTATCCCTCTTTCATCAAACCCCACCTCACTGATGCCATTATGTTTTCTGGTAGATAGTGTGAAGCGTGATTCATCACTCAAGAGAACACGTATCCTCTGCTCAGATGTCCAGAGACAGCATGACGTGGTCAGTTTGTGAAGATGGCCTGCTATGACAGTTCCTGGTTTCTAAGCACTGAGGTCTCCAGTATGAGTCATTATACTACCAATGTTTGTCTATGGAGAGTGCATGTCTATGTACTTCATTTGATGCACCTGTTAAATGGGTGTGGTTGAAACATCTGAACTCAGCTATTAAAATGTGTTCTTTTAAAAATATGAATACTTTTAAAAATACAGTCTATGTTACAGTAGACTATTTACAGTACACTGGTTTAGAAAACTGGAAAAGAAATAAGACTGTCTAGCTAATGTCCTTATGATATAGCATGTGAATCTGCTCTGAATATGCAAAAATTACGATTTAATTACACAGGAAGAGAATACCTAAAATTAAATCCCTAAAGGTCAAGTAGACTTAATGCATTTAATTCGCCTGGGTTTAAAAAATGTAATTTGTAAAAAAATGAAAGTATATTTGATATACTCAATATAAATATTACAAAAATTTGCACTTTGCTATCAGTTTGTTTTATTTGTATGACATTTTGGAGGAACTAAAATATCTATCTATCTATCTATCTATCTATCTATCTATCTATCTATCTATCTATCTATCTATCTGTCTATCTGTCTGTCTGTCTGTCTGTCTGTCTGTCTATCTATCTCTCTATCTGTTTGCCTGTCTCAGAGTGAATCATTAGTCATCTATCTATCTATCTATCTATCTATCTATCTATCTATCTCATTCTTTTTAGCTGCTACAGTTAGCTACATTAGCAGGGCTACATGGTAACTGTTATCTTTGCTGCATAACAGCATAAGATTAGACTGCCACTTGTATTTTTTTGTTGGCTTAATATGATTTCATTAAGTAGAAAAAATGAAGGTATTTCACGCGTTATTCGACAGAATGTTTACTAATCAGTTTTTGGTTTTGTTGTTTTATTTTTATTTTTTTGTTTTTCTGCCGTACTTAATACTTTGCGCATGCGCACTACAGAGCTGGTTCCCGTCCAGTCACATCTATATTGAGGCGGGACGAAAGAAGAACTACGAATTATTTGATTGGTCAGGATTAAAAAGGGGCGCGGTTTACGGGAAGGAATTCCGGCTCGCGATTGGCTGTTCATCTTTGCATTAAAGAGAAAATATCTTTTGCTCGGAGTTGCTGTTGAAGCCGTGTAGTGAACGTCAATGGAGGCGTTGGAGGGCTAAAGTTAAGAGTAAGAGAGTAAGTCCATGTTCTCATTTCATATACGGTTCTCTCTTTGATAGTAGTTCATAGAGTGACGTGTTAACGTTTTGCTTGAGGAAAGTTCCTAATGTAAAGGATAAATGATAACTGCATGAGGCGGGGTGAAACCGATACAGTGGGGCATTAATTTTTGTTTTCTTTCAGTAATCCATGTTAAAGCACGAACGCCATTTATCTCGATATATACATAATATAACGGTTTAAAAGTAAGCTGCATCTAGAGCAGCATGCTACTCTCTTCTCTCTCTCTCTCTCTCTCTCTCTGTGTGTGTGTGTTTTATATTTTTGGGGAAGTTAATTTTTTGTCTGTTTTAAGCAAGTATGAACATGTTCAGGGTTGGGCAAAACAGCTCAGGACAGTAAATAAGAACAGGCTGCTATTAGAAAATATTTTATTTAAGATTTTATTCTTTGGAAAACCTTCGATTAAGGCAAGACATAAAATGTTTATATATATATATATATAGATAGATAGATAGATATCATAATCTTAGGTAGTATTCGTATTTGTATTGGAGCTTTAAAAAAATCTGCATTTCTTTATGCAAATGAGGCTTCATCCAATTTAATGTGTGTACGTGAACACACCTTTAAAAGAATGCTTAAAGGTGATGAGAGAAATTAAAAATATTGATCTTTTTTTTTTTTATTCACATCCTCCAGCAATTTTTCTGTAATAAGCTTCTTTGGAAATGTTTTTTTGAATGACGATTAGGTATAAAATTAGGTGTAAATTAGTGAATTGTTATTGTGATTGTGAAGTGGGCGGGGCTTAAAACCCTTAAAGTTGCACAAGTTTCAGATAATGAGCATGTAAAAAACAGGACACATTCGTTCAGTGTAGTGGACATGTTACAGATGCAAACAAACAAACAATCAATCAATCAATCAATCAATCAATCAATCAGTACATATGTAATAACTGAAAAATGATGGACCAAAATGTGTAAGTAGGTAAATCTGGGGAAAATACAAATCAATTGATTTGTATGGTAATAGTACAGGAATGGTCATTTTGATAACATGACCATGATATTGGTTAATTACAGAGTTCTTCTTCTTATGTGCTGTAGGTAAAATGAATGATCTGCTTGGTGTTTGATTATGTAATTCGATGCTGTCATCTTCATGATGGTTTGTGTTACAGGTTCGTGTAGCTCACACCTGATTGAATGTAGAATGAGATATTTGTTGTCTTAGTCTCAGGGCTTTGGCTTAAAGGCCCCAAGGGTTTTCCTAGTTTAGTAGCCATCCGACATTTTTTCCGCCGAAACATTGTCATCGTAAATCTACATGAATGCACAGAATGCACTTTCGAAAAAGCATGCCGCAGTGTGTTACTAAAACAGATATTGGGTGTGTATGAGCGGTGCATTTGGATTTTCGATGGCCACGAGTGTGCCGAATTCATGAAACAGATGACAGCGTGCAGATACAAAACCACCGGGGACGAATCCACCTCTTTTTCCTGACTAAAGAAAATTCCACTGCATTCGAAATCACAGATGCTCAGTGCTCCGAATGGAAGAAGGCACACACAGACACACACTCATTCATTTTTCACAAATGTTCTCAACTCATTCGCTCAAAAAGCACCGCATTTGTGAAGACCTGATTAAAAAAACAAAACAAAAAAAAACACAAGGAAAGACTCCTGACCATGAACGGTACTTTCCCGAATGTTTCTAAGAACCAACAACAATTCATTATCTTAAAACGATCAGCATGAAACATCTCCACATCGAAAACACCCCAAAATATCCTTATATGGTGGGGCACAAAGTGGCAGGTTAAGAAATTAGTCATGGGTGATTTCTGTTAAAATGGAAAGTAAATTGCGCAGCTGAAATTGAGGTTCTGCTGGCTAAGGTACAGCCCAGGGGAAAAAATGGTACATTAAGTATTAATCGACCTAAAATACTAATCAAAACTGTGTTCTCTGTGTAACACGCCATTGAGACTGGGTCCTCTAACATACAGATACTGCCATGGCACAATAGAGAGCTTTACTTTTTATCTATATGTTTAGATCTATATACTGCATACAATGTGTATTAGGCATTTACTACACACTACGGTTACTCTATGGATTTTCTGAATTAATAGCACGTCACAGTTGAATTCTCAATGCTGATTGGTCAGAACATGTTTATTCATATTGTTTCTGTAATAAGGGCTAAGGAATCTGTAAGATGACCGTGCCACAAATGTGATGTGTTGTTAGTTAATAGACAGCAGCATATAATGGCTGACACGGTAAAGTGCTGTGTGATGAGACTTCAGTGTCAGTGCTTTGTATCTGTCTGTTGGTTTAGGTTTCCTGACATGGGAAAGTCATCAGGACAGAAGACTTGGTGGTTTTCTGGTTTCTCGGTTACATGACCGGTTGCTTTATTTTTCCTTTTTCTTATTAAGTTCAAAAGGGAGAGATGGAAAAATGATAGAGAGGCTAGTAAGGGAGTAAACGTTTAAAGCTGTTAGAATTTAGTGCACTACACAGAGCGGCAGTTTCAGTCAGTTGTTCTACAACGATCCGGGCCTGAATCTAGACCGTGCTCTAGAACTGTGCTAAATGAACGTGTGGTGTGTGCAAGAACATATGCAAGTGCAGCTTGGGTCACTTCCTTTAGTCATAACTGCAGCTTATTGCATCATTATCCTCTTTTAGTTACGCTATGACTAAACACACACACACACTTTTCTGTCCATGATCTTTTGAAAGATGAAGACACACTAATATGGAAATGGATATATTAGGCACCAAGTGAACATTTTGTCCTCAAAGTTGATGTGTTAGAAGCAGAAAAATGGGCAAGCGTAAGGATTTGAGTGAGTTTGACGAAGGGTCAAATTGTGATGGCTAGACCACTGGATCAGAGCATCTCCAAAACTGCAGCTCTTGTGGGGTGTTCCCGGTCTGCAGTGGTCAGTATCTATCAAAAGTGGTCCAAGGAAGGAACAGCGGTGAACCGAAGACAGGGTCATGGGCGGCCAAGGCTCATTGATGCACGTGGGGAATGAAGGCTGGCCTGTGTGATCCGATCCAACAGACGAGCTTCTGTTGCTCAGATTGCTGAAGAAGTTAATGCTGGTTCTGATAGAAAGGTGTTAGAATACACAGTGCATGACGGGTCAGGTCTGTTTTGGGGAGACCAACACAATATTAGGCAGGTGGTCATAATGTCATGCCTGGTCGGTGTAGAATGTTTATATATATATATATATATATATATATATATATATATATATATATATATATATATAGGTATAGATCAAATGTATATGTAGTACAAATTGTGCTATTGTGCAATAATACAAATTGTGATTCCCAGCTAGCAATTTGGAAAATAAAAGACACTCATTTTTGAGATGCATAGAAACTTGAATATTAATATAACTTTTGAACAAACAATAAAACACAGTAGAACAAGTTCCATTAAAAGCAAAAATAAATAGATAGATAGATAAATAAATAAATAAATAAATAAATAAATAAATAAATAAAAATAAATACATGAATAAATAAATAAATAAATTAATTAATTAATTGATTGATTGATTGATTGATTGATTGATTGATTTAATTAATTAATTAATTAAAATAAAATAAAATAAAATAGCTGTAAACAATCAGAGGTAAAGAGATCAGAGGTGCTGGGTCAGAACCGGTCTGTTAAACCTGGTGAACAATTCAACAGAATTCATTCCTCTCCTGTATGTGTTTTATTAGCAAGATATACAGCGGTGTGAATGGCAGAAAAGCTTGCTTACTGAGTGTGTAGGTTTTAAAGAATTATTCCAAAATATGTGATTTATAGCAAAAAATAAAGGAAGTTAATAATTCAAGATGGGAAAAGAAAAATCCAGTAAAATAAAGAAAGTAAAGAAAAATATACACGATCACATCAATAACAATGAAGAAATGAATGAATAGATGAATGGAATAGTGTTTAAGTCACTGCTGACTGTCTGTACTCTTTCACTGTGCTTCTTTGTTCCCTTTTTCTGCTGATATGCGAGCATAAAAACTCCCGCATTCCAGTTGTTTTTGGTAAAATAATGAGCATGTGTATTGCCAGTCCTATCGAGCAATTTGGAAAATGAATGTCAAGTAGACAATACGTAGGGAATAAACTACGAGCGAGTGTGCCGTTATAGGAAAATAACTGAGGTGGTGAGATGCTGAAGTGTTGAATCATGAAACAAGTTAGTTCCTGTTAGAACTTAAGTTGTAGCACCTATAAATAGTTCTTCCCTCACCATTTTTTTCTTCTCTTGTAAATTTAATGGGAAAATAGGAGCTTGTTGTGTTGCAGAGATACCTCAAAGTTCTCCTTCCTGAATTCTTTCCTCTAATGGAGAATGTATATGAATAGCTTTATCTTTGACTGCTGCTGTAAGTGCTAAGACTGTGGACTACAAAAAAAGTTCACAACCAAACAGCTCAGAACTTCAGTTCATTTGCAAGACTTTGTGCCTTGCTCAGTGCTTTATATACTGTTAAGACAGGAAGTAAATGTAAGCCATAGAAGTATTCTTAAAACACAGAAAGATTTTCCTCTGGTGGCATGGTATGCACCAGTATAGATGCAAGTGAAATGTTCTGTATAGATGTGATAGAAGTTTCCCTCTTGATGGGCAGCTCCTGAAGTCACACAACCTCTATGATAAGGCCTTGGGGTCTGGGATCTTCGATCAGTGAGTGTCCTTTGCTGGGACCCAAGATTTCTTCTGTCCACGTAGTCCACCAGGTTGTTGCCCCATTGCTTAAGGTCAAGGAGTGTGTGGACACTAGAAGCAGATGCTCCGTAGATCTTCAGTAAAGAAAGAAGCTGATCCAGGTACCTGGATTTGGGCAGAAGAGCCTGCAGGATTGAGTAGAGATCCAGGAAAAGTGGGAGCTCGATCACAAGTCTTGGGTGGATAACCGTTCCATCTGGCCCAGTTGTATTTGAGGATATGGATGACAACGTCAGTTGGTCAGCCTCCTGTAGAGGAGTGGGTTAATGAGTTCTGGTCATCAGAGGTAGTGGTAGGAATCTCCAAATCTCTTGATTTAGTTGACCATCCTGACTGTTGGCTTGAGGGTGTAACCTGAAGTGAGACTAATATTGATGTTAAACCATGAAACAAAAGGCTTGCAAAAGCTTAGATATGAACTAGACTCCAGTCTGAAACCGTGTCTTCTGGGAGACAGTAGTACCTGAATTCCTCCTTGAACAAATTGGTGGTCTCCATGACCAGTTTGAGTGGAGTGGTGAATAAATATTAGTGAAAAGTGTAGTATTACCTTCTGAGTTTGGGAGGTCAAAGGTCTAGGGCTGTGTGTGAGACCATGGTGTATGAGGGATGTGTAGGGGTTGAAGGACACTGTTATGAAGTGTGTGAATGAACACAAAGAGTACAGTCTGTCCCAAATATCTTGATATCAGAGAGTAAAGATGGCCACCAGAACTTATTTTGGTTTGTTGGATACCTTTGATGACCAGAGCTGAGGGAGGTGTGCACCCATTGGCACTTCGGGTAAGATGGGTCATCTTGTTGGGCTTGTTGGATATCTTTCATGATGTTCCATTGAATAGGTGCATGAGTGGGTTTATGTAAACAAAGACGCCCCTCTGCATGTTTGGATGAGCTTCTCCATAGTGGTGGAGATTTGATGCACTTTCTGGGTGGAAAGGAACCCAATAGTTGGCCTTGTGACATTATGACTGAACAGAGATCTTGCACCTGTTTTCTGGTTAGTTTCAAGACGAGCAAGAACCGATTAGGTCAGTACTCCTAAAATGATAACATTCCAGTTTATACACAAAACGGCACAAGAATTGCCAGGCCGAAGGAATATTCCCCCCAAAAAACAGGAAGAGATTAAATGTATCGGAGAATGTATAACAAGAAATACCAGGGGGAAAACAGCAGAGAGCAAGGGTCATGTATAGGAGTATTAACAATGAAACCAACGGTTCAAAAAGTATGCAAGGTACAAGCAACCGGCACATGGCCTTGTCCATGTGCGTTATATACTCATGAGACAGTAAGTGAATGTAACCATCAAGGAATAGTGCTTAAACCTCGCAAGAGAGGCTGTCCTCTGGTGGTGTGGTGGTGCCTGTTTTTGTTTGTTTTTCCAGCGAAGACTGGGAAAAGGTTTTCCCAGTGTAGACTTGTGCAGTTTCCTAGCATAGACATGTGCAATTGATTTCATCTAGTTTGAAATATTTTCAGTCTAACAGGTAAAAAACGAATTTTGCCGTGTTCTTTATCATTTTTTTCCACTGTCCGGACTAGTTGACATCCCCACAGCCGCGACTTGTGAATGTACTAGGCTGTGCAGTGTGTCTATGTGTGCGTTTGTGTACATTTTAATAGATGTGTATATCTGTGTGTGACCCTCTATGTGTTTTTGTCTCTTGTGTGTAGGATGTCTTTGGAGGCAGAGTCATTGCTGCAGGAGGTGAAGGAGTGTATTGAAGCAGCTCAGAACTACAGGACTGAACTGCAGCAGAGAATACAGGGACTGAGTCAGGCACGCAAACAGGTAAACACACACACCAGAGTGTTTCACAGTCCTCTTTGTGTGATCCTACATACATGTTTTAAGAACGTAAGGAATGAAAATTAGACATTTTGAATGAAAAACATTTCAACAAGCTGTATTGGAGCTATATTGCTAATGGAACTACAAACAGAATAAGCAGACAGCAGCACTACAACCGTTAGCCATGTGTCTGTCCTGTGTTTTCGAAACTGGGTGGTAAATTCTGCTCTCAAAACCAAAAGTACAACCCTCCAGCAGTGTTAAACCCTCCATGGCTGTTATTTTTACACTGTGCGTTATGATTCACACAGATAAGCAGGCTGCTAAGTAAAAAAAAGCTTATGCAGTGTATAGTGTGTTCAGTTTAATGCACACCATGTGTGCTTAAAGAGGCATGAGCCAGAGCGGTCAGCTGTGTATGTGAGGTTAAATGGTGTGTTAAGGTTTGGCAGGCTGAGCCACAGAAGAATCTTACAATGTCTGCTTGGTGTGTGTGTGTGTGTGTTGTCTCCAGCAGCTTCCTCTCAGAAACGCTGTGCTTATTGAGCGTAAACAACACTGTTATTTCCTGTAGAGGCAACAGACACACTGCCATACACACACACTCATACACGTATACACATAGTTTATATACATACACATACACTTTCTCCTAATGTCTCTCTGGCTGTATCTCTTTTTTTTCACCTTCTCTCTCTCAGATCAGTGTCTCAGATCTCTCTATTAAATGTAGTACAGGGTTATTGACTTGAAATACAGTATGATGATGATAATAATAGGGATGCATCCATATCTACACATGGATCTATATGGCCCAGAGATACATGAGATTCCTGTGGATGGCACCACTTAGAATCCATGAAGATGGCCTAGTCTCCATCAGTGACCAGTTGACTTCAACTTCAACAAAATCGACTTCATTTTAAAGCTCAAATGAATTTCCTGGTTATGCAAATGCACTTTTTTGACCATACAGTAGACAGTTAGAGTACAAACCCGATTCCAAAAAAGTTGGGACACTGTACAAATTGTGAATAAAAACAGAATGCAATGATGTGGAAGTTTCAAATTTCAATATTTTATTCAGAATACAACATAGATGACATATCAAATGTTTAAACTGAGAAAATGTATCATTTTAAGGGAAAAATAAGTTGATTTTTAAATTTCATGGCAACACATCTCAAAAAAGTTGGGACAAGGCCATGTTTACCACTGTGTGGCATCCCCTCTTCTTTTTATAACAGTCTGCAAACGTCTGGGGACTGAGGAGACAAGTTGCTCAAGTTTAGGAATAGGAATGTTGTCCCATTCTTGTCTAATACAGGCTTCTAGTTGCTCAACTGTCTTAGGTCTTCTTTGTCGCATCTTCCTCTTTATGATGCGCCAAATGTTTTCTATGGGTGAAAGATCTGGACTGCAGGCTGGCCATTTCAGTACCCGGATCCTTCTTCTACGCAGCCATGATGTTGTAATTGATGCAGTATGTGGTCTGGCATTGTCATGTTGGAAAATGCAAGGTCTTCCCTGAAAGAGACGACGTCTGGATGGGAGCATATGTTGTTCTAGAACTTGGATATACCTTTCAGCATTGATGGTGCCTTTCCAGATGTGTAAGCTGCCCATGCCACACGCACTCATGCAACCCCATACCATCAGAGATGCAGGCTTCTGAACTGAGCGCTGATAACAACTTGGGTTGTCCTTGTCCTCTTTAGTCTGGATGGCATGGCGTCCCAGTTTTCCAAAAAGAACTTCAAATTTTGATTCGTCTGACCACAGAACAGTTTTCCACTTTGCCACAGTCCATTTTAAATGAGCCTTGGCCCAGAGAAAACGCCTGCGCTTCTGGATCATGTTTAGATATGGCTTCTTTTTTGAACTATAGAGTCAACGGTGAATGGCACGGTGGATTGTGTTCAACGACAATGTTTTCTGGAAGTATTCCTGAGCCCATGTTGTGATTTCCATTACAGTAGCATTCCTGTATGTGATGCAGTGCCGTCTAAGGGCCTGAAGATCACGGGCATCCAGTATGGTTTTCCGGCCTTGACCCTTACGCACAGAGATTGTTCCAGATTCTCTGAATCTTTGGATGATATTATGCACTGTAAATGATGATAACTTCAAACTCTTTGCAATTTTTCTCTGAGAAACTCCTTTCTGATATTGCTCCACTATTTTTTGCCACAGCATTGGGGGAATTGGTGATCCTCTGCCCATCTTGACTTCTGAGAGACACTGCCACTCTGAGAGGCTCTTTTTATACCCAATCATGTTGCCAATTGACCTAATAAGTTGCAAATTGGTCCTCCAGCTGTTCCTTATATGTACATTTAACTTTTCCGGCCTCTCATTGCTACCTGTCCCAACTTTTTTGGAATGTGTAGCTCTCATGAAATCCAAAATGAGCCAGTATTTGGCATGACATTTCAAAATGTCTCACTTTCAACATTTGATATGTTATCTATATTCTATTGTGAATAAAATATAAGTTTATGAGATTTGTAAATTATTGCATTCCTTTTTTATTCACAATTTGTACAGTGTCCCAACTTTTTAGGAATCGGGTTTGTAGGTAAATGTTTTATAATGGCACTCTCTGGACTCAAAACTCTTTTTGAGTCTGGTTCCTCTCAAGGTTTCTTCCTCATATTGTCTCAAGGAGCTTTTCCTCATCAGCATCGCCTCTGGCTTGCTCATTAGGAATAGCTAACTAAAAGAAAAGTAAGTCCTTGTAAGTAAGTAAGACAGTGTCTGCCGATCATGCATACCATTATGCCCAATATGGTGTTGGTTCCCCTTTTGCTGCCAAAACAGTCCCGACCCATCAAGGCATGGACTTCACTAGATCCCTGTAGGTGTGCTATGGTATCTGGCACCAAGACGTTAGCATCAGATCCTTTAAGCCATGTACGTTACAGGACTTAAAGGATATTTACAAGACTTAAAGGACTTACAGGACTTTTAAGAATACTTTTGATAGATACTGACCACTGCAGACCGGGAACACCCCACAAGAGCTGCAGTTTTGGAGATACTGATCCAGTCGTCTAGTCATCACAATTTGGCCCTTGTCAAACTCGCTCAAATCCTTACGCTTGCCCATTTTTCCTGCTTCTATCACATCAACTTTAAGGATAAAATTTTCGTTTGATGCCTAATATATCCCACCCACTAACAGGTGCCATGATGAGGAGATAATCAGTGTTACTCACTTCATCTCTCACTGCTCAGAATGTTATGCCTGATCAGTGTCTAGTGTACATTGTCATGCTGATGAACATGCGTCACAAAATGACGGCAGTCCGCCAAGCGAAACAGAGTGTGCTATTAGTTTATAATATCAGACTCTGTTTCTACTCTGTTTAGAGTAGAGTCTATTTCGGCTGCTGACCTGAGTGGTCGGCGTGAACGAAACGAAACGACCCTAAGGTATTTGTGAGAATGTAGCGGCGACGCGAGTAAGCAGAGAAACACGAGCGTGTAGGAGCAGTTCACTTCCGCGAGCACTGAGTACAGAGGAATGCCAGCTTCCTGGTCTGCACTGCAATTCATTCTACTTTGTGCTTATGTTTAAGGACTGCGGTCTTGTATACCGCTTTCTACACATACAAAGAGTAATACTGGAAAACAGAACTAATAAGAGATATGAGTAACAGTGATGACTATAAGATTAAATACTGTCAATAATCATTAACAATAACAATAAACCCCAGTAATGACAGTAATAATAACAATAGTAGCAGTAATAATACAAATAATGACCCTAATTGCACCATTAATAATAGTATCTACAAGCAAAACTACTCATAAATAATGATGGCAATAATATTAATACAAAGAACAGGGTTGAGTAAGGCTAGTAAGGTGTATGTGAATGGGTGTGTGTAGGCGGTCACCACATTATCAGCAACCATAATATAAAAAAATTTATTCTTCTTTTAAAAGCCCATGAAAAATATTGACCCCGCAACTGAGGATGTGTGTGTAATCAGTTTGAACTCCTGCCACGTTATCTGTGTTATTTTAGGCTTTGTGTTTCCGTTTCCTGCTCAGCACAGACAGCACTATCCCTCTGTGCACAGATACACGTATGCACATTCAAACAGACAGACAGAGAGACAGACAGAGACAGACACAGCTTGTATCAGAATGCATCACATTTGCAATGTAGCTTCAGGGCCATTGTGTGTGTGAGTGTGTGTGTGTTTGTGTTCAGGAGCTGGGTTGTCCTCATTCCAGACATATTTCAATTCAATTTATTTGTATAACGCCTTTTACAATGAACATTGTCTCAAAGCAGCTTTACAAAAATATAGAAACAAAAATGATTAAACTATTTATCCCTAATGAGCAAGCGTGCGGCGACGGTGGCAAGGAAAAACTCCCTGTGATGATGTGAGGAAGAAACATTGATAGGAACCCTCAGAAGGGAACCCATCCTCATTTGGGTGACACTGAACAGTAAATAATGTAAATGTAAATAGTGTCCTTTCTACAACAGCAACCAAGGGCCCATGAGGAACTACTAGGTCAATATGACAATTAGGTCATATCACACAGATTTAAAAATGTACACATATTTTGTGTCACCTTTTAAGTACATGTTTGACCTACAGCTAACCATTCCTTCCTGTATTCTAAATGTCACAAGAAAACACCATTTATTGGAAATATTCATAATTCCGCACAGTTCTTGTATTTCCACGGTATTAGTCTTGAAGGTGATTTATTTGTTACTTCAGTCAAAATGGTGAGCATCTAAATGTGTTCGAATTCATCTGAAGGCACCGACTGCTGAGACTTGAAGAGCGTGCTACTGAGCCGAGGGCTGTTCCATTCACAACGTAGCTATTCTACACGCTCCTTGTTTTAAACAGTGTTAATGGCAGCATTCCTCATGTTTCTTCTTGCAAGAGTAATCCTATAATTCTGTTACAGGTACATGAAAGTTTCAGTAAACAGGGTGCAGCCCAAAATGGTGCTCTGACTGAGGAGAGTGTTTATTTGTGTGAACTGTCTGAATTGCTTGTGTCATGTGTCAGTCATGTGTATTAGTGGAATTTAGGTAGTAAACAAATCAGATTTTAAGTGAACAAATCAGCTGTTAAGAGAACGAATCAGCTGTTAAGTGAATTGAATCAGCTGTTAAGTGAACGAATCGGCTGTTAAGTGGATTGAATCGGCTATTAAGTGAACGAATCAGCTTTTAAGTGAATTGAATCGGCTGTTAAGTGAATGAATCGGCTGGTAAGTGAACGAATCGGCTGCTAAGTGAAAGAATCGGCTGTTAAGTGAAAGAATCGGCTGTTAAGTGAAAGAATCGGCTGTTAAGTGAACGAATCACTTTGTACTTCCCCAAACAGGTTCAACAAGAGGAGAAGGGGGTGGAGCTATGCCATGCAGAGAGTGTTTACTTGTGTGGACTGTATGAGGTGCTGTTTGTTTGTGAACGAATCAGTGCTTTTGAACAAATCTTGAATGAATCGTACTCGTGAACAAGTGAATGAATTGTACTCGTTCACTTCCATGTACTGACTCCCGTCTGTGTAAATATGTGACTGCTGTGGTGTTTTTTTCCTGACTGTATTACAGTGCAGGCTGTGAAGACATACACAGTGCAGGCTGTGTCATTGGTTGGACCTAATGAAGGAATTTGCCTCTGGTTCAGTACAAACTGAAGGAACTAGTTTGTGAAGGAGTATTGATCTGAGACTTGTTTGTCGTGAATGAACTGACTCAGCTTACTGGTTCAACTAGAGGAGAGTGGGGCAGAGCCATGCTATGAAGAAAATGTAGCATGTTTTTATATCTGTGAAGCAGCATGTCATTGGTTGGACATATTGAATGATTTGATTCTGAACCAGAGTGGTAGACCTACTGATTCTGATTGAACTGGCAATAATGAAATAAACGCTTCCTTGTGTCCAATAAGGAAGGACGTTTTGACCTCATGGGACTGATGTCGTGTAATACTTAGGAATAACAAAAATGCTGTAACTGACCTCTCATATAACACGCTGAGCTACTGCTTTCACTCTCACATGCATGTTTGGCTGTAACCTAAACAGAGTGGATATAAACAGATTTATTCAGGATGCAAATATATAAATAATTATAAGCCTTTTTTTTTTTAAAAATTCTGTGTATAAACATGGCCAGTGAATTACAGAGAGAGGATCGGTATTGGGTATTAGCAGTGGGCATTTGTCATAGTTCTTTTTTTATATGGTAGAAGAGGAAGTGTGTGTGTGTGTGTGTGTGTGTGTGTGTGTGTGTGTGTGTGTGTGTGTGTGTGTGTGTGTGTGTGTGTGTGTGTGTTTGTTTCTCTCTTCATGTTTAAAAGCATGAGAGACAGGAAGTGCGGTGGTTTCATCTTTGGCGAATCGGAGTTTGAAACGTAAAGAGAGGCCCTTGTCTTAGATCATTTCCTCTTTTTCAAACCCACACACCATCTTGAAGGGATTCAGTTCTCTATGCCCAAAAATACACCATCTACATTTTAACTACTGTATAATTTGTAGTCTGCAGCCTGCAGTCACTGATGTAGGTGACTGAGACACATAGCTATGTAAGCTGATCATTTTACTAAAGCACACACATCCATCCATCCATTTTCTGTACCACTCATCCTACACAGGGTGACAGGGAACCTGGATCCTATTCCAGGGGTCTCAGGGCACATGGACAGGGTGCCAACTCAACACAGGGCACAATCACACACACGTTCACACACTATTACGGACAATTTTAGAGATGCCAGTCAGCCTACAACGCATGCCTTTGGACTGAGGAAGAAACCAGAGAACCAGAAGAGGTTAATAGTCATGGATGGACATGTGGCTTGCTAAGTTAACCATCATACCAGAGCAAACAACAATATACTACAACACACTGTTATTTATTAGTAACGGTGAGGTAGACAAGTAAATTTAACCAAACCTGTGACCAACATTAGCTTAATGCTGGATCATTATTTCTTTTCTAACCCTGCTGTGTTTTTGTGGTAAAGGTGCGAGGAAGCTCCACCCACACACGTGAGGTCTTGAAACGTCATTTTCAGGATCTCCAGACGACGCTGAGCCGTTTGCTAAATGAACGACTAAATGCGCTCCTACAGGAAGTGGACACCATAGAGCAGGACAGCATCAGTCCATTAGATGACTGCCAGAAACTCATCGAACATGGCGTCAAAATGGCAGACGAGCTCTTGCGTGAAGGTGAGACTGAAAGTCTGTGAGGAAACGCCACAGGGACAGTAGCACACACTGCTTCTCCTTCATCTCATGTGATAAATAAGCCACTGAATTTTATACACAAACCTCCAGCATATTTTATTTCAGCAGCAAGCAAACTGATTTGGTGTTAAGTCAAATGCACCACCATTGATAAAAGGGTAAGAACGTCTACTGGAAGCTTCATAGACTTTGCTGTACGTGTGAACGTAGCTTTAAAAAAGAAAGTGATTAGGGGTTAAAGAATGGAGGAGCACCAGTACAGGAGCCAGGATGGAGAGAACAGTGTTGGGGGAAAAAAGCATTTTTTAAATTAATTAATTATTTTTATTAATAATTAGTAACTATTAGTAATTAGTAACTATCTTGTTATTAGTAATTTGTAATGCTTTTGTTATTAATAATTTGTAACAATCTTATTAGTAATTCATAACTGTCTTGTTATTAGTCATTCGTAACTATCATATCAGTAATTTGTAACTATATTATTAGTAATTAGTAACTACATTGTTCTTAGTCATTCATAACGATCTTGTTATTAATAATTAGTAACGATCTTGTCATTATTAATTAGTATTGATCTTGTTATTAGTAATTAGTAGCGATCTTGTTATTAGTAATTAGTAGCGATCTTGCTATTAATAATTTGTAACGATCTTGTCATTATTAATTAGTATTGATCTTGTTATTAGTAATTAGTAACGATCTTGTTATTAGTAATTAGTAGCGATCTTGTCGTTATTAATTAGTATTGATCTTATTAGTAATTAGTAGTGATCTTGTTATTAATAATTAGTAGCGATCTTGTTATTAGTAATTAGTAGCGATCTTATTAGTCATTCGTAACTGTCATATCAGTAATTCGTAACTATTATTAGTAATTAATAATTAAATTGTTATTAGTAATTAGTATTGATTTTGTAATTAGTAACTATCTTGTTATTAGTAATTTATAATGATCTTGTTATTAGTAATTGCTTTGTCTGTCATGAAATAGCTGCTATAATTCTAAAATATTATTGTTTCATCTTCACCGACTTTGTGTTTATTTTATTTCATGTAGGCTGACAGACTTTTCTGAATACTGAACATGTAGTACACGTCTTTATCTCGGCAACGTCTGTATCTCAGTGACTAACTGCAACTCAAAGTTTACAGAAAACTGTAGCTGTTAAAGTGCTGCGTTTTATAACACTGACTTGTGATACCACGTACTGTAGACATCGAAGCAGGTGTCTTGTCTTTCAGATCCAATCCAGCGTCTCGTGTTCAGAGACTCTAAA
Source organism: Hemibagrus guttatus (assembly GCA_033459395.1). Lineage (NCBI taxonomy): Eukaryota > Metazoa > Chordata > Actinopteri > Siluriformes > Bagridae > Hemibagrus > Hemibagrus guttatus. The sequence goes on along the minus strand of JAUCMX010000016.1, from coordinate 18,246,516 downwards.
CACCACATAACTATGCAGCAGCCGGGTGACGGTGCAGTTATTCAGTGGAAAAACACTGAATATTTGTATTGATAATCAGCATGTTGTGTTCCAGTAAGGAATAAAACACAGCTGTTCTTGAAAATTAGTTAAAAATTGTGGTTTTGTGATGTACTGTGAGTTATCACTCTGAAGTTCATTATCTTCCAATAACAGCACATCCCCCACATAAAGTGTTTTATTTCTCATATCCTATAGCAATTTGCAAGCACTGTTTATTTATAAACCACATATTCTACTTTATAATTACATTTAATGTTGAGAACATCCTTTAAAAAGGTTAGTTCCTGTTACCAATTACATTATAGCAGCTATCAACAGTCTTTCTTCTTATAAGCCTCTTATTTTTTTCTATCTCTTGAAAGAAAAAAAATGAAGCTCATCATTTTTCAAGAAACTGGAAAACTAAGCACAAAAACCTCTATTCTGAAGTCACATGACACACAGGAAGCCTTAACTGTGTGGTTGGACTTGGCCCCTTAGTTCCAGTGAAAGGAACTCTTAATGCATCAGCATACCAAGACATTTTGGACAATTTCATGCTCCCAACTTGGGATGAGGGATGACCCCTTCCTGTTCCAACATGACTGCACACCAGTGTACAACGCAAGGTCCATAAAGACATGGATGAGTGACTTTGGTGTGACCTCAACCTGATAGAAAACCTTTGAGATGAATTCGAATAGAAACTGAGAGCCAGGCATCAGTGCCTGACCTCACAAATGCGCTTCTAGAGGAATGGTCAAAGATTCCCATAAACACTCCTAAACCTTGTGGAAAGCCTTCCCAGAAGAGTTGAAGCTGTTATAGCTGCAAAGGGCGGGCCAACTCCATATTACATTCATGTACATGTAAAGGCAGACATCCTGAAAGTTTTGGCAATATAGTGTATATATGAATATACTGTAGCGTAATATTAATGTATTAAGGTAGTATTTACATATCACAGTAAGTCATATCATAAAGGAGACGATTTCATAAAGTTTAATCTGGATTTAATATGTCCTGTTTGTGTAGGTGAAGCTGCGATACGTTGTGGGATCAGTGACCGAGAGGACAAACTGGGCAGCTTCGCTAAAAAAGCTCTGCACATCCAACTGGACAGGTGGGAAACGAACTCATATACACCTCAAAGTCATGGCTTGCTTTCATTTACAACGTTTGTACGTAAACAGTTTAAATAAAATGAGATGGTTACCTTGCGTATGCAACTAATTAGACAAGGACTTACTAACTGTAGTAGTAGCTAATAAGCTTAATTTGTGTGCAGCCTCCCTGAGGTGCCGGCGATGGTGGACGTGCCGTGTGTGTCGGCGCAGTTGGACGACTCGTTGTTGTGTGTGATGCAGGAGCGAATGGCGCGTCATGGGAGTGTGTCGTCACACCCGCCTGTTCAGATAGAGGAGCTGGTTGAGAGAGCAGGTGGAGTGCTGGTGCGCTGGAGCAAGGTAACACACACACACACACAACCTATAATATGAGTGTGTATTTAGTTTTAGTAAGACAAGTAAAATTGGAGTGTAAACAGTTTGTGAAAATGTGTGTGTGTGTTTAGGTGGACGAGGACTTCTTCCCTCAGGAGTACAGACTGCAGTACAGACGTAGTAGCTCCACCCACTACGAAGACGCCTACTTCGGGAGCGAGTGTGAGTTTCTGCTGCTGCACCTGGACCCTCACACGGATTACCTGTTCCGAGTGTGTGCACGGGGCGAGGGACGCACTGAGTGGAGCCCATGGAGCGTCCCACAGACCGGATACACAACACTCACAGCGCACGGTACACACACACACACACACACACACACACACAGTCTATGCATTCCTGCTAAAATGAACCCGATATAAATCATTCCACAAATAGAAACTTGATAAAATAAACAAGAAAACGTCCTAGAACCAGGTTGCATAAATGCTAGAGTGAAAGAGTTTCCAAGGAGCCTCATACGGTGACCTCATTTAACTATAAGATAAACTTTATTTGCTCTACTAGACGTCTTTATTCTGAATCTTTCACTCATCCAGATGTGGATTTAAAACAGTTTGTAACAGCAGCTCTAATTAGTGAATGAATTATAATCTAATAATTTTTCAGTTCAATTCAATTTATTTGTACGGCGCTTTCAACAATGCACATTGTCTAACAAAGCAGCTTTACAGAAGTAAAGAACTATAGAGAAATAAACTCTCTCTCTCTCTCTCTCTCTATATATATATATATATATATATATATATATATATATATATATATATATATGTAGAAAGTCATAATTATAAATTATTATATATATATATATATATATATATATATATATATATATATATATATATATATATATATAATTATGACTTTCTATTTTTTGTAATACAATTTTTTAAACAAAGATTATAAAGTTTAAAGTTAATTTATCCCTATTTTATAAAATAATATATTATAATAATTTAATAATAATTCAATAAATAATAATTTATCACTATTTTATCAATAAAATTATGAGTATTTAATTTAATTATAAATTAGCGGAGGCAGCACATTAAATAAATCCCAGACAATGGAACGACGTATGAGAGAGAGAAAATAAAATGTTTCATTAATACAGTATGTACAGCAGAAGTAAATAATCGTGACATGAAAATGATTTTAATTGAACTTGTTGACGACTAAAACAGATTAGTGTTATATTTAGGTTTTAGGTGCAAATAATAATAATAATAATTTTTTTTTTTTTTAAATAATTTATTGTAACCTGTGTGTGTGTGTGTAGAGTGGAGTGCAGGCGTGGACGGCTACATTCTAAGCAGCAGGAGGAACATGGCCCTGCGCAGTGACTCGTCTTCACAGAGCTGCACTTCTGTGCTTTACTCTAACTCGCCGTCTTACTTCTGCGGACAAACGCTCACCTTCAAGTACGACCTGCGGCACCGCTGAGCCGTTTTATTCCATCGGTTCTTAAAAACCGACCTACTGCACAAGCATAAGTAGCTGACACCGTATTTTCATTAATCCTGTGACAAGTTAACGGCTGTGTGCCGCTCTGGATCACACAGCAGGATTTTTCTAGGGGAGTTACACTGGAGTTTAGTGTTTAAATGTATCTGATTGCCCTCCTAGTTAATTACGCCTAAAATGAGAGCGGTCATATTTCTGTTTAAATCAGTGCTGCTAAACCGGTTGTTCATTGTTTTATGGTTTGTTTGTTTTTTTATGTTTACTTGACTATAAACAATCCTCAACATGCCCACACCTGCTCCTGAAATACAGCACTGCTGTGGACTGATATTGGTGAAGATTGATGTTTAAGAAATGTTTGATAATGGTTAAAGTCATAATAATCGTGCACACAGATTGCTAAGCTTGAAGGTAGCACTGTTGTTTTACTAATTGTGCGTGTGCGTGTGTTTGTAGGATTACAGCAGCTGGACAGATAGATAAGCGTGACAGTGTGGGTGTGTGTGTGGATAAACGCAGTGATGCAGAATCTCTGCAGAGGGACCAGGCTGTCTGTATCTCCACTAACGGTAGGTCTGATCCTCACCACCAGTAATGGATAATAAAACATAAATAAATAAATAAACATAAAGTTAATCTACAAACCCATACCTAAGCTGCTGGTGTGTTAATAAGTTATGAGTGTGAGTTTGTTAAGTGAAAAAAAAAAAAGAAATACACCCACCATCCAATTTAATAGGAACACCTGTACACCTGCACATTTATGTAATTATCCAATCAGCCAACCAGGTGGCAGCAGACTTCTTGTTGGTGCCTTTTGGGCTGGTTGGAATATTTCAGAAGCTGTTGAGCTCCTGGGATTTTCACACACAACACTCTCTAGGGTTTACACAGAATGGTGCACAAAACACCATTCTGTGGGTGGAAAGTGACCAGACTAGCTTAAGCTGCCAGAAAGTCTACAGTAACTTAGATGATAACCCTTGAGAACGGTGTCTGTGGTCTGTGGGTGGAAAGTGACCAGACTAGCTTAAGCTGCCAGAAAGTCTACAGTAACTTAGATGATAACCCTTGAGAACGGTCATGAGCGGAAAAGCATGGCAAAACATCGAACTTTGAGGTGGATGTGCTACAACAGCAGAGGACCACACTGGGTCCCAGTCCTGTCAGCCAAGAACACGAATCATGGGCACAGAATCATGTACCGAGACTGTCATGGTTCACTAGCTTTGTGTGGCTTTCTCTGATGGTGGTACTTCCAGAGCAGTACTCCACCATGCTCTCTAAGTGATACAGGTGATAACAGTTAGTAATATTGGATTTAAACACTTTAAGTGATGGAGTGTGGAGGAACAGACTGAAATGAAGACAATGTGAAGAAAAACAAGCACTATAGCACTTTTCTCAGCTAAATAATACATCAATCACAAGGTATAAGGCGAGATGTGGGTTCCATACCCAATTCCGACAACAACTTGTGGGTCAAGGCTTTTGGGTTACTGATCAGAAGGCCAGGGCTCAAAATTAATCCTTAACCCTCTCTGCTCCGTGGTGGTCACTCTGCACTCTGACCCCAACTTCCTAACAAGAAGAAAGAAGAAATGAATTTCACTGTGTATATCAAATAAAAGCTTCTTCTTCTCATTTAGCTTGGTACATATCTGAGTTTATTACATTTTATACATTTATTTCACAGGTGCTGTGTTCGTTAACGGGAAAGAAATGACCAACCAGCTTCCCGCCATCACCATCGGCTCGGCCATCACCTTCGACATGGAAGTGGTCAGCATTTTTCCCGCCAACAACAACAACCCAAGTGATGCGAGCAGCTTCAAGCTGCGGGTTACGATTGGTTCGGGGAACAGGGAGGTGGTTTTCGATTGGCTGCTCGACCAAGTTGTGGACTGCCTCTTCTTCGGCTGTTCCTTCACACACCCGGGCTGGAAAGTGCTGGTTTTCTAGATGCTGCACTTCCTTGTTTTGCTGATGTGCTTTTCTTAGATTTGTATCTTGATGTCAAAGCTGTTTACAGTGTTTACTCACAGCACACATACGATTAATCACACAGTTGAGTTGGTTTTTGTTTTTTTTTACCTTGCTTTCCAGCCACCATGCTAACTGTTGAACTGTCTGTTATTTCATTTTAACCCCGGGCACATGATTTTTTTTCCCCCACCATTTGTTTGGGCTACTGGGTGACCTTGAGGAGGAGGAGGAGGAAGTGGAGAAGCTTAAATGAGTTGTAATATTTGAGAATACCAGGAATGTTAAGAAAGTTCTTCCCAGGTTAATTTGTAAGAACAAACACAATAACAATGAGAGATGTGCTGCATACTCACCTTCAAATGCTAACATCTTTCAGCTTTAAGATTTAATGAGCCAACAGCTAATGCTACCACAAGTTAGCACAAGATGTGATCGCAGACTATCCTAGCTGACCAGAATTTGCTGTGATGACCTTGCATTTGTCACGCCGGTTACAATACTGTATCACTGTTTACTCGGAGGTCCCATGGATTCATGCAGCTGACCAGCGTTGACGTCCATTAGTTCTCTGCTCTCCTACTTGTGTTTCCCTTTCAACAGAGATCAGCATCACAAAAAAACCCTAAAACGTTATACCAAGTTCCAAACATCCAGCAGTCTAGTCAGCGTCGCTGACGCCGTATTCATATCCAAGGATGTAACCAGCTTGCTCATTTGGAACAGGAAGACTGTTTAAAATAAAGTCCATTTAAAACTACGAAAGAATATAATCAGAGACGCGTGTTAAGAAACAGTCCGACTAATAAAAAGAATCATAAGGACCTTCTGATTATCCAAATAAGATTTTAAAGATATGCCTGAAAAAAGTCATTCATTTAAACATTTGCACTCATCTCTCAAGAACAGGTGTGTTTGAGGTTTTTATAGATGAAAAAATGTTGCAGACTTGAGTTGCAGAGCATGCTGGTTTACCACACAAGCTCAATTGCACATATTTGAGGTCGCTTCCTTTTTTTCTCCCCTCTCCCTCTCTCTCTTTTTTTTTTGATGAGTTTCGAGGTAATAATGAATTTTCCCCATGCTAATGCTAATCTTTGGGATCTGGACTGAAATGAAACCGGTTCAAAACCAGTGTGAATTATCGGGTTTCCCTCGACTGATGTTCTTGTAGGCCATAATCCGTATCTTACGACTTCAAACATAGGTCAAAATTTTGATGCTAGCTTAACTGAAAAACTTTTACATAGAGGCATTCTTCATTACTGACTCAGTAAATTCTTATATTTCACACACACACACAAACAAACAATATAAAGTATTCCTGACTAACTACTATCTACTGTTCAAAACCGAACTGCTAAATTATAAGCTTGCTAATCTGCTAGCTGAGAAACGATTGTGCTGTCATTTACAGAATGAGGAGTCAGAAGAATAAAACCAACACTGGTCAGTGAGTCAGTATTGAGGGCAAAAATCTTCAGTTATTTAAAAAAACTTCTAGAAGGTACTTCTATATATATTATATTATAATGCTGTTGAACATGTAACCAGGCTAGTAGCACCACTTAAACTGTGATGGTTCAGTGAATTTGTATCTTCTTCTTTGTACCTCATTTGTGTGTGTGCCTTCTGAAAACACCTGTTAGAGCACAAGCAGAATATTTTGCAAATAATTAATAAACAATTCAATTCAATATTATCTGTATAGTGCTTTTAAAATGACCCTGGGAAGAAAGAGACCTGAAGAGGAACTACAGAAGGGTTAAGATAACACTAAACAGAACTAAGTGTGTTAAAAGGATGTAGCATTTTGTGACTAAGTCGTCTGGACTAAGCACAGGATAGTGTTTATGATCACAGCAGCAGTTCTTAGATAGTACAAATCGCCAGTATCCTGGTGAGATTATTCACTAAAGCAAGGGCATGTCTTGAGAATAAATTGTTTACAGGAAGTGGAAGTCTTTTTGGGTGTCCGTCCAGAGCGAGCAGGAAGCTTCATGCAGAAGTAGAGTATCAGGATGCATCAGGCTAGTCTGGATGGTGAGAGGAGCCACAGCAGCCACTGACTTACAGCCTGGTGAGAAGGAAAGTCTAGCCTTGACCAGCATAAGAAGGTGGCCAGAAAGTAGTTACCCTCAATACCAATTAACTGCTTAAGGTGAATGTGCATCAGTCAAAATCAAATATTCAGAGGCTAAAACACTTCTGTAACACAGAAGCTTGCACTTTACATCAGAGACCTCTTTACCATCCAATGATGTGATGATGCTAGGTATCCAGTTGCATCTGGGAAATTTGTCCAGTTAAACTTCCATGTTAAAATCTGGTGTCAGTGCTTCAGAGTGGTGCAACAAAACAGTGATCACCCAAAGATTACAGGTTTCATTCACAGTGACGCCACAGTCAATCGTGGAATCTGGGACCTCAATTGAGCTGTGCTCTCAGGAAGGCAGAGGTGGCCGATTACCTCTTCCCTATCAATCATAGCAAAACTAGCCAGTCATGGGCGTGTGTGAGCTCATACATATGGCCGGCTTTATGTAGTTTGGAGGAAGCACCTGATAACCTTCATCCTCCCTGGATGGTAGCTTGCCTGATGGGTGGGAGTTGACCATGACCAATATAGGGAGAAAGAAGAAGGCTTTATTTGTTACATGCATAGTGAAGGAAGTTGGGGTCAGAGCACAGGGTCAACCATGATAGAGCACTCTGGAGAAGACAGAGTTAGTGGCTAAGTGGCAGCTTGAACCTTGACCTTCTGAACAGTAACCCAGTGTCTTAACCATTTGAGCCACCACTTCCCAGAAAATGATATGTGGCAACTTTCCTCTCACTTGCTTGCCCCATGGAGGCTATGGATAGCAGGGCACAGATTTCAGAATCCTAAACCAGCATGGCTAAATGGACCGTTCACATGGCATATTTCATTCAAACCAAGCCATTTCCACGTATCAAACGTGAGCAATGTGGCCTGGTTTGAGGACGCTTTCATGTCTATGGTATGGACGGCCATGTGTGTGGGTTGCCTTACCTGGGGAAGAGATGCACCATGAGGCACTATGAGAAGAAGGCGAACCAGTGGAGGCAGTGTGACGCTCTGGCATTCCTGTGGCTGTCACACTGATGTATAGCACTCACCTGTACATTACTGCAGTCCAACTACACCTCTTCAGGGCAACAATATTTCCTATTAGTTGTGGCCAGTATAATGCTTCCTGCTACACTGCTAAGTATGTTGAAATGAAAACTAAGAATGTTACAACTAAGAGAAAGAAGAAAAATGCCGTACTTTACTAATGCCTAAATTTTGGGGGGTTAGTTTTCGTTTTTTTTTTGAGATGCAGGTATTTAGTGAAACGTGGCAACCCTGATTAATGCTATTAGCTCTTTTGCATGTCTTGCATACTGACAACTGACACCTGCTAGATCATTAGACATAGTTGAGCACAAACAAACCACAGACAAATACAAAAGATGTGTCTAAAGTGTATATAATGTATACACTAATGGCAGTCCAATCCATGCAGGCCCCACTTCACAACTTACAGAACTCACAGCATCTGCTGCGAACACCTTGGTGCCACAGCATACCTTTAGAGGTCTTGTGGAGTCCATGCCTCGATGAGTGAGAGCTGTTTTGGTGGCACAAGGAGGACCTACAGGATATTAGGCAGGTGGTTTGCATGTCACGGCTGATCGGTGCACATTAAAAAACAATACTCACTTTATAAGTATATGAATATGCTAATTGGAAATGGTAGTAACCAGTTACATGCAAACTATCATTTAGTAGACAATGGAAGGGTTTCTCAGGAATTTAAAGAACTGTAGCCAAAGCTGCCAAAATACACTATATTGCCAAAAGTTTTGGGACACCCCTCCAAATGATTGAATTCAGGTGTTGTTTTTCAGGGGTTGGGCTCGGCCCCTTAGTTCCTGTGAAAGGAACTCTTAATGCTTCAGCATACCAAGACATTTTGGACAATTTCATGCTCCCAACTTTGCGTTTGGGGATGTCCCCTTCCTGTTCCAACATGACTGTACACCAGTGCACAAACAAGGTCCAAGCAAGTTTGGTGTGGAGGAACTTGACTGGCCTGCACAGAGTCTTGATCTCAACCTGATAGAACACCTTAGGGATGAATTAGAGCGGAGACTGTGAGCCAGGCCAAAACTGTGACCTCTGCAGGGCACACACACACACTCATTCACTCACTACGGACAATTTAGAGATGCCAATCAACCTACCATGCATGTCTTTGGATTGGGGGAGGAAACCGGAGTACCCGGAGGAAACCCTCGAGGCACGGGGAGAACATGCAAACTCCACATACACATGGCGAAGGCGGGAATCGAACCCCCAACCCTGGCTGGCTCACAGTCTTCACTCTAATTCATCCCAAAGGTGTTCTATCAGGTTGAGGTCCTGACCCAGTCAAGTTCCTTTACACCAAACTCGCTCACCCATGTCTTTATGGACCTTGCTTTGTGCTCTGATGCTCAGTCATGTTGGAACAGGAAGGGGTCATCCCCAAACACAAAGTTGGGAGCATGAAATTGTCCAAAATGTCTTGGTACGGTGAAGCATCAAGAGTTCCTTTCACTGGAACTAAGGGGCCGAGCCCAACCCCTGAAGAACACCACCAGAATTCAATGATTTGAAGGGGTGTCCCTCCCAAAACTATATAACAGCTACAACTGTTTATTCTGTGTTGTGCGTCGTCCTCTAATTCCAGATTTGAGTAGTCCCGAGCCATGAAGTTTACTCAGTGAACACCTCTCGTCAAAATGAACAACAAGCAGCATAGATTAATGGCAATGAAAAAAAATCCTTTATTTTTTACATTTTTTTTAAATAGGAAAACAAAACAACTCTTATCGAGCAAAAGCACCAACAAGCTGGCTCTTCTCAGTTTATTAGATTTTTCTTTTTCTTCCATAGCCAACTGTATCTTGTGCAAACGACACTGGTCTCCGTTTGAGGTGCTGAAAGAAAGTTTTTAGCTGGTAAAGTCACATTTCTGCAGAATCTAATAAGAACTCTCGCACAGCTCCAGCGGAAAAAATAAAGCCGGACCTCCAAAATGGATGCGAAGAGTTTCAAAGAACTGCAGTAGCTTCGCTCCCTTTGGTACGTGAAGTCGACTCCATCGGGAAAACACCTCATCCTTCTCATGAGATATAATCCTTTTTTTTTTTGCATCTATTCCCCATGTGTACAGTACAGCTATGTGCCGATAATCAGTCTACACCTTTTTGAACACAGCATGACGATTTTAAAAACTAATTAAAAACACAGACAGAGATAAAGCAATGAAAATGCACTTGCATAAAGCCTAGCTTGTATGACCTGTATACATATTCTGATAATTCTACCTTTGTGGGCCGAGTTAACCTTTTTCCTTCCTAAAAAAAAAAAAGATTTCCAACTGTTTCAGGGTCTATGAAATGAACATACTATACTAAATACCACCAGGAGCATCAGGTGTATGTGTTTTTCAACCAAAACTAATTTACCGTCCTGCTTTTCTGCCGAAGACGAGGCATTAAATGGAGCCAAATGAAAGATTTTTAGTTCACGTTATATCACAGAATATTGTGATTGTGTCGTAGACCTGATTAACGGCACATTGTCCGTCACTGCATTTTGGTTAAAGCAAAGTAAAACGGCAAAAAACACATAGAAAACAAATGAAAATATAATCAGCAGGAATAAAAACCAAAAAACATTGAAAACATTAAAAATATAAATGGGGGGGGGAATAAAAACAACCCTGCACGTCTCACTACAGATGCAGTGATCTGATATGGAAAAGACCTCGGCCAGGATCTGATCGGATCCACTCTTCATTTTCTTGCGTGTTAGTGATATGAGCTTTACCTCTAGCCGTCCTGGGCCTGGACTTTTCCCCAAGATCCAACAAATCAGTGCTCCTCCTTCTGCACACATACTGGAATGTAACTATAAGAGCATAAATAACAGTTTAAGCAAGTCCTGTATTTACACTTCACTATTGCAACTCAATTTTAATTGTGCAGAAACGAGTATCACACTTCGCCAAAAAAAAAAAGGATCAGTGCATTCCTAATTTCAACAACAAAAAAACAAACACCCAAAACAAAAACACCATTATGACTAAAATATTCAAACTAAAAGTCTGTATCCTGCATGAAGTACTTAGTTTATAAGTGTAAACATTTCTGCAAGGTGTCTCCCTGCCCACAAGGCTGTGTGTGTGTGTTACCCTGTACTGTGTGTATATACGTGTATGTGTGTGCTTTGGGCATGTGCCGTCACGAAATATTTAGCTTCAGCTATACCGTTCATTTTTACCTCAGAAGCGTGACAAAACACCGGGCTTAAAATCTAAACAGAAACTGTCCTTGTGCTTAGTTTGGACAAGATTAGCTGAGAAACTTCAGAAAAATTCAACTCTCCATGTATGTTTGTTTCAGATGCCCAACATGTTTAAACGTTATGCTAGCAGATAGCTTTCTTTAGCTCAACACTGCTAACCTGGTTTAAAGGGCAAAACCGTTAAAGCTAAGAAGAGTGTGTGAAAAAATTGGTCACATTTAATTACTTGGAGCAGAGACCCAGCGAGCTAACTTGTGCTAGCATGTGTTCGTTAGCAAGCTAGCCATGTTTTGTTTTGCAACAAACGCCAACTCTAATTTGGTATTCAGGCTAGGAATTTAAAATATAGTTGCATATAACTAACTCTTGTAACGCATAAGCTAGGTATGTCAGTTAGAAAAAAGCTGGCCAATGACAATCGGAATATTGTGAGGGAATATTCCGCTTCAAACCGGAAAGCAAGAGAAAGAGATAATGTAGATATTTCACAGCATCATGGATATATAGATCGTGTATTGATTACCAGCACATGCCCAGTGTGTACCACTTGGTTTCAGTGCAACAGTTACAGACATTCACACTTCAGTTTCAGCACCTTGTAACCACAGCGTTCTCTCACTCTGTGTGTGTGTGTGTGTGTGTTAATCAACAAGCTAAGTAGTTCCGTCAGTTATTTACAACGACACCGCGAATGCAAACTCTTCTCTACCCCTAAACACAGACTGAATAACAGACATGTCTAGGTCAAGGGTAAGTGATTCAGCAACACCTGGTGACATGATAAAAAAACAAAACAACCAATCCTTCCATGCCACTTCTTTGACTTGAACTACGGATGTGCAACACCTGCCTGATTTTAAGATCTGAATAACCCTGAATGACAGTTACAGGAAAACGAGTACCGCACATGGCGTGTTTAACAGCTCATTCGCAGCAGATCAGGATGCTGGTTAAAATACAACCTGCAAGAAAAGTCTATCCTTCACAATGTTGTAATAAAACTCATTGTTTACTAGGTCCTGATGGAAACCGCTACACTACAGAGCATCAGAATATCACCAGATCCTTTATTTGTTTAGTTCCTCGACTTTCTCGATGTGAGACAGGACATAAGAAAGTAAACTGTTAAACACATCCTTAAGCAAATTGACAAATCGTCAACTACCACCACAAGGCAGCTCTGAGGGTAGCTAAGTAGTTCTGTTGTTATTGCTTAAGCTGTAACTTGGCAGACCGATCTATCTTAAACATCAGGGGTAGGGGGAAAGGCGACCACGTTTTTGGGCTACGCTGAAACATGACGAGTTTCTCTTACATTTCATCAGCATCTAATAACAATCAGAAAGTATATTAACAACCAGTAGCAACATCCTTTCAAATGAAAAAAAGCCACCATGCTTGGCAAACGTAACTATTTGGACTTTGAGGAAATCATGCCCCTGTTCACACTGTATTTATTCATTTATTAACCAGTTAAACAGCCCCCCCCCCCCCCCCCACACACACACACAACAAGGCGTGTTCCAATTTCCCAAAAATTTTGTAATTTTGTGATGATTGACATGACATCAAAGATGGGGCTTGAATTAAATTAGCCATTTACAAAGCTAGATCATATGACATCACCAATCACTAACTTCCTGTTTACATCTTTGGCTCGACCTCCAGCTAGGCAGAAAGAGTTTCCCACTAGCGAGCATGCTAGTGATTCTGTCTATTGCTAGCTACTGTGCAAAGTCTCTAGCTAGGTACTCAACATGCTGCTAATGTTTGTGCAGTGTTGTGTTGTGTTTAGGTAGTCAGCTTGCTTAGCAAATATGCTCCATTAATATAGTTTACTACACAGGATTTGATGCTCATCAAGACATTGAGCTAAAAAGTGGCAGCATGATGACAGGTGAGCGAATTTAACCCAAGCCCGTCCCTTGTTGACCCCTGATGTACTACCAGGACAATTTTTTTTGTCATATCGCACAATGTGTGTACACAGTTTCAAAATCATCAGACAAAATAATTATACAAAAAAAGCAAAGAAAAATAATAATAATAAAAGTCGCCAAGTTGGCCAGGTCTTACCCCCATTTGTCACGCTGTTTAAAATATATTAAAAATATTTCCATCGAAAATTGGCGGCAAAAAAAAAAGGTACAAAAATAGCACCCATTATTTCAAAGCACAACGTCGTTCATTAGCTCCAATGAAACAGCTGATTTGTGGTTAAAATGAATGATCTGGCATCCAGAGGTTTGGCAGCTCCTGTCGTCTGGGAAAGTTTCTAAAGTTTCTGTCCTGCCGGGTTTCAGGCGTGTTCCTTTGCCGGTTCTGCGTTGTCGTTATTCCCGGCCAGTTTAAACTGGCGCAGACGAGCCATGGCCCTGTCGATGGTCAGTGTGCTCACCAGGCCGAAGTCGTGCATGCTGGCCAGATGTAGCAGGACGTTCCGGCACAGGTTCTTCTTCACGATCACAGAGCCGTAGTTCTCCACAAACAGCATGCAGGCCTGAGTCATCTGATTATCAGCTATAAATCTAATCAAGAAGAAAGGGAGGTAAGGAGAAAATTTGATTCCTGCTCCAATTACCCGGTAGTCAGAGAGGCCGTGTCACCTTCAGTAAGCCGATGCTCGACTTGATTTGGAAACACAGCCAATCAGACATTTAGAAAAGCCTCATCGTGTTCAGTAAGGCGGCACTTGACCCGATTTGAAACACAGCCACTTGATTGGGAACACAGCCAGTCAGGTATTAAGATTCGGCTCATAACATTTCCTAATGCCCATGATGTTTAAAACCGCTTTCAAAATTGGATTTTCAGAGCTTTTAATGGCTTTAGTGCCTTCATCCCTTTCTGAAGGGCTCATGGTGGTGTTCCAAATTAGATTAACATCAGTGAGATGCCTTACAGAACATTACAAGGCATTCCTGAATGTAGGACAGGATGAGGTTTAAATCAGGGTTTAAACTTCAAGTGCTGGCTTGTTGAACATTTCCTGACTGAGAATGAAGCACGGGGCTAGAAACCAAACTTTGTTTTGCTGTATGAATATCAAGACATCTTTGAAGAACAGGCTGTGTATCGAATCAGGCCAAATGCCGCTTAATTGGATTTGTTTTAAAAATTAACAAAAAAAAGAAAGAAATACTAATATACTAAGACATACCCATGTTTCATAACGTGAAGGTTCCACAGTTTCATCACCTCCTTCTCTCCTTCGTTGACGTCAGTAAACTCATCGATTTGCTACAGCGAGACAACAAAAGTGCAGTGTTGAACCGAGTCAGTTCAGATTGCTAACTAGCAAGCAAAAGTTAAGCATCATTGTTACTTCCATCTGCTATTTCATACAGATGGATGAGTCAGGGGGGAAAAAAACACATACTGGAAAAACACAATTGAGAGTCTAAAGCTGCGTTCACAATATAAAGCGACACAATAAACGAGTTCTGATAAGATGCAAGTATAGGCATGTACTTATTAAAAAAATAAAAAAGTCTGCTGCATGCATGAACCTAACTTGAGGTGCCGGGAACAACAAGCAGCTTAAAAATATTTTGATAGTATTAAGATGATGCCAATTCTACAGCCAACTGCACATCATGGAAGAGTATGCTGGGAAACACCCGCCTCAGCTAGTTTATCATCAGATCAGTTGCACGCTCCACTGATTATTATCAGCCTAGAAAAACATCTCCCTGTCGCTGCTATAGACATAGCATCCATTGTCTAGGGAATGCTGCTCACTGAGCTTTGTATAAGACGAGCGCTGTTGATGGACATCAGCTTCCACGTTTCACAATCAGCTGCATGTCTTGTCCAAATAAGTCCAAAAAAATGGTACGTCCTTAAATAGTCTAGCATTATAAACAAATTTATTTTATAGTTCAGAGCACTGAAGCTGGAAATGTACGGTGTTCTTTAAATGTTGGCAGCATTTAACTGCACCGAAATAATAAAATAATGCCCTGAATGTTTTGTTTTAAATATGAAAGAGGATTAGTTGATTAGTAGCAAGGCTCGTAGTATAGGAGCAGGATTCAAGCTGTTTTATTATGGTGTGGATAGTAAGAGAAATGGGGTAGGTGTGGTCCTGAAGGAGGAGTTTGTGAGGAATGTTCTGGAGGTGAAGAGAGTGTCAGACAGGGTGATGAGTCTGAAGTTAGAGATTGAAGGGGTGATGTTGAATGTTAGTGGTTATGCCCCACAGGTAGGTTGTGAGTTTGAGGAGAAAGAGAGATTCTGGAGTGAATTAGATGAGGTGATGGAGAGTATTCCCACGGGTGAGAGAGTGGTGATAGGAGCGGATTTTAATGGACATGTTGGTGAGGGGAACACAGGTGATGAGGAGGTGATGGGCAAGTTTGGAATTAAGGAAAGGAACCTTGAAGGACAGATGGTAGTGGACTTTGCTAAGAGGATGGACATGGGTGTGGTTAACACTTATTTTCAGAAGAGGGAGGAGCATAGAGTGACTTACAAGAGTGGAGGTAGGAGCACTTAGGTAGACTACATCCTATGTAGAAGAGGCTGAAAGAGATTAGTGACTGTAAAGTGGTAGTGGGAGAGAGTGTAGCCAGACAGCATAGGATGGTGGTGTGTAGGATGACTTTGATGGTCTGTAAGATGAAGAGGTCAGAGATAGAGATAGAGAAGAAAACCAAGTGGTGGAAGCTGAAAAAGGAGGAATGTTGTGAGGAATTTAGACAGAAGTTGAGGCAGGCTCTGGGTGGTCAGGTAGTGCTGCCAGATGACTGGGAAACTACAGCAGAAGTGATCAGGGAGACAGGGAGAAAGGTGCTGGGTGTGTCATCTGGAAGGAGGAAAGACAATAAGGAGACTTGGTGGTGGAATGAGGAAGTTCAGGATAGTATCCAGAGGAAGAGGTTAGCCAAGAAGAAGTGGGACATGGACAGGACTGAAGAGAATAGACAGGAATACAAGGAGTTACAGCGCAGAGTGAAGAGGGAGGTGTCTAAGGCCAAGCAGAAGGCATATGACGAGTTGTACACTAGGTTAGACACTAGAGAAGGAGAGAAGGACTTGTACAGGTTAGCTAGGCAGAGGGATCGAGATGGGAAGGATGTGCAGCAAGTTAGAGTTATTAAGGATAGAGATGGAAGGGTGCTCACAAGTGAGGAGAGTGTACAGAGGAGATGGAAGGAGTACTTTGAGGAGCTGATGAATGAGGAAAATGAGAGGGAAAAAAGAGTAGAAGTTATAGAAAGTTAGAAATTTTTAACTAGTTTGTTCAACAGGGTTTTAGAGAGTGAGAGGATGCCTGAGGAATGGAGAAGAAGTGTGTTAGTGCCGATCTTTAAGAATAAGGGTGACGTGCAGAGTTGCAGTAACTATAGGGGGATAAAGTTGATGAGCCATACAATGAAGGTATGGGAAAGAGTAGTGGAAGCTAGGTTAAGGAAGGTAGTGGAAATCTGTGAGCAGCAGTATGGCTTCATGCCCAGAAAGAGCACAACAGATGCAATTTTTGCTCTGAGAATTTTGATGGAGAAGTATAGGGATGGTCAGAGGGAGTTGCACTGTGTGTTTGTAGACTTGGAGAAAGCGTATGACAGGGTGCCAAGAGAAGAGCTGTGGTACTGTATGAGGAAGTCAGGAGTAGCAGAGAAGTATGTCAGAGTGGTGCAGGACATGTATGAGAGGAGCAGGACAGTGGTGAGGTGTGCTGTAGGTCAGACAGAGAAGTTCAATGTGGGGGTGGGACTGCATCAGGGATCGGCTCTGAGCCCCTTCCTGTTTGCTATAGTGATGGACCAGTTGTCAGAGGAGGTCAGACAGGAGTCTCCTTGGACAATGATGTTTGCAGATGACATTGTGATCTGTAGTGAGAGCAGGGAGCAGGTGGAGGAGAACCTGGAGAGGTGGAGGTTTGCTCTGGAGAGAAGAGGAATGAAAGTCAGTCGTAGTAAGACTGAGTACATGTGTGTGAATGAAAGGGAGGGAAGTGGAACAGTAAGGTTACAGGGTGAAGAGGTGAAGAAGGTACAGGAGTTTAAGTACTTGGGGTCAACAGTCCAGAGTAATGGAGAGTGTGGGAAAGAGGTAAAGAAGCGAGTGCAGGCAGGTTGGAATGGGTGGAGAAAGGTGTCAAGAGTTCTGTGTGATAGGAAAATATCAGCGAGAATCAAGGGGAAGGTGTACAGGACAGTGGTGAGACCGGCCATGCTGTATGGTTTAGAGAGCTGAAGATGTTGAGATTCTCTTTGGGAGTGACAAGATTGGACAGGTTTAGGAACGAGTACATCAGAGGGACAGCTCATGTTGGACATATGGGGGACAAAGTTAGGGAGACCAGATTAAGATGGTTTGGACATGTTCAGAGGAGGGAGAGTGAGTATATTGGTAGGAGAATGACATGAAGCTGCCAGGCAGGAGGCAAAGAGGAAGGCCAAAGAGGAGGTATATGGATGGAATTAATGAGGATATGAAGCTAGTGGGTGCAAGTGTTGAGGATGCAGAAGATAGGGATAGGTGGAGAGAGATGATTCGCTGTGGCGACCCCTGAAGGGAAAAGCCGAAAGAAGAAGAAGAATTGAGAAAGTGAAATGTTCCATGTTGCTGTCAGCGTGTCGCTAATAGCACAGATCTGTGTCATGCACTTGTTGCTTTTGCTTGTGTGAATGCAGGGTAGGTTTTTTTTTTTTTTTTTAAGCAGAGTTCTCACCATGACTGTTTTCTCCCTCAGCCACTCGGGGTCTTTCTCGTCCTCGCTGTCCACCTCCATCTCGTGAGGACGCAGCGGCATGCAACTGTCGCTGTGGAAGTATAGGCGGTTATGACCGCTCACTAATGGCCTCCTCTGCTCCAGCGGAACCTCGTCACACTCCAGGAACTCGGAGAGACTCGGCTTAGTGCGCCTCGGCCTGCAAACACACCACCGTGATCAGCCTCACGCTACATATGTATACGCTTTACAGAAACGCTTCGAGAAAGAAGCTGATTAACAGCTAAGAAAAATAAAAGTGAAATTAAAGTAGCACTATGTTAGAGCTAAACGTTTGCATATCATAAGATTTAAACGTATACGATTTAATGTGCATAGCAGGGAAAACATTCAAATCAATTACAAAGCCTGTTGATTATTATGTAGGCTTTGCTAAAATATCTACACAATAGCTACCTGCCCTTCTGTTCCCCGTTAGTGAACATAGCACTTAACTTTCCAGAAGGTAAATTCTCAAGAATTTAGCACAGATCTGCTACCCTAAGAGAAATTTAAAAAAAGTAGACGGAATACAAGAGTCCGAACAGTCTTAATCTTTCTCACAAACATACACACAAAACTGACCTGCAGACAAGGGTGTGTGTGACGCAGGTGCGTTTAACAGGGCCGTTGCGACTGAAGGCGAAGCCGGGCTGGCAGTGCAGGTCGTGAGGATTTCCAACATAGGATCCATCATAACACTCGTTCACAGACACGTCTATCCGAGCTCCTTTAGGGTGAGGCTGCTCAACACACAGGTATTTAAAGGTTGAAATAAATCTCCATCATGTGCCATTTCTCATTACATAAAATCAGTTTTCATCAGTTTGCTGATGTATTACAATATTCAAACTGTATTGTTTCGTGAATGAATAAATAAACAAATCATTCACATGATTATAATTAGCTAGGTAATGTAATACAGCCAGACAAGCCTAGCTACAGTTATGAGCAAACATTTACTTTAAAATGGTAAAACTAACAAGACATCTTCAAGATACTTCAAAGGGGTTTCTTCTCGGGGTGGGCATGTTGAAGATTTTAGATTGTGAACGATTAAAAATACTCAGACATGGCACCCTTAGCTTACAAGAACTCTTTGTACCACATATAGCTTTTCTTCACATATCCAGACTCGTTAAGATTCTGGGTCAGAGCACAGCATTAGCTATATAGGAGAGAGGGTTAAGGGCTTTGCTCAAGTTCCCAACAGTGGAAGTTTGGAGCTTGAACCCCCCCCAACCCTCTGACCATTAAACAGAAGCCTTAACCACTGAGCCACCACCACAACAAAAGTTACTCTTTTAGCTAGTCCCTCTCTGACAGACACTATAAAACATTCTTAACGGTTTCTATAATCAAGAGTAGGCGGGTCTGTAGCTTACATTTGGAGTTAAACAAGTCAACCATGAGTTACACAGAACCGGATGAATTTTACACAATGGACAATACACACAAGGATCGTTGGGAAAATATGCAAATGTAGGTTTGGTGATGTGCAGAAACAGGACAAAGCGGTTAGACCGCCAAGAGAGCATCTCAAAAGGGTGCTGAAAACCAGATAATGCAGTGAGTGTAACACTAGCGCTTACAGAAACACCACTGACGCAAACACACATGCTTGAGAAAAGCACTTCTTACGAGATAACATGCAAGCGCATGCAGAAACAAGGCTTTCAAGTTTCAGTTAATCAGCCTTCAGAGATTAGTGTTCTAGACAGTTCAATGTTTAAGTCTAGGCTGAAAACACATTCGTTTACCTTTTGTAAATAGTTTTTCTTGGTTTAAAGGAGCAGATGTGGAGGGTAGTGTGAGGACAGTACATTTAGGTGAACTCAGATGTTTGGCTGGCTGCTTTACGTCTCAGGACACCCTCATGTATGTGTTGCGTTCTGCCACTCCTCTTTAGTTACGCTCTTTATTCATAGCAAATGTAGCTGGAGTCACTGCTTGCCTTCTGCACACAGTCTACTTACTTGTACTTAATCATTACACCACCATAAGCATTTCTCCCTCTCTCTCTCTGTCTGTCAAGCTATACATGCTGCTCTTGAGATACCAGTGATCCTGACTCTGCTTGATCCATCCCGATACCCTACTTCTGAATGGAGTCTCATCATTCGGAAACCACTCGCTGCTGCTGAGGATGGCCCAATATTAGCAGCCTAGATGCAAACTACTATGGATGGTACCACTAAAATATGTAGATGGTTTGGACTGCACACAGTTGATGATTTCTTGGTTACTTTTGGCCCATATAGTACAGTTGTAGAAGGGAAACTATTTATAATTGCAATATCTTGTGTCAGCCAGACAGATTAGGATGGTTTGCCACAGTCATCTCTGGCACGCTCAGCAAGAATAACTGTATATATTTCCGTAAAGCTGCTTTGTGATGATGCCCAGTGGCAAAAGCACGATACTAATAAAACTGAATTAAGTGAAAGATAAAAGAAGAAGAGCTTGTTTCTTTTCCTCACCACGTAGTTGAAGATGAAGCGGCTGTGAGACAGTTTGAGGTGTTTGAGGAGGCTGTAAAGTTTACGGCAGTTAAGCGTACACCAGGGACAGTGCAGGTCGTCTCGAGCCTCCGTCTGCTGCCGCGTGTTATTGTTATACAAGAACTACAGGGAGAAGAGATAAAAAAAAAAACTACTTTTAGCAACGGCAGCACTTTCTCCGTTAGTAAAGTTATTGCTAAACCACTTTGACTTATTTTCGTCCTCACTCTTTCTGTGGGACAGTAACATGTTAACAGGTATTATGTTAGCAACAAGTGCTTTTGCTGTACTCTGCTCACTGGGATAAATTACGTGCATATGAAACAAATGATAATATAGAAGGATGGGCTTCTGAGTGCGTGTATTAATTCTCTTGGTATTTGTCACATCCTGCAGAAAAAATGTCTTTACCTGATAATAAACGCGGAGTTTCTGCCGAGGCTCAACATGAAGCTGCTCTTTCCGCAAGAGGGCATCTGAGCTTACAGGATCTTTAACAGCTGGATAATAGAAAAAAAGAAGAAAAAAAACAAAAAACACAGCAGAAACATCAGCATAGTGCATTCATATGGCACAAGAGGCCACTGTCAATGAAAATAATTGTGAGTGAATGCTAGTAGCCACATTATGTATTGACGTGTTAAAATTTAATACCTAATCAAAACGTCATAAAATGAAAATCAACGATTCTAGTGAGTATCATGATAGGAAAGTTTACCGTCGCCATACCTACTGTTTGTGACGGTTTAGGTGTGTTAGTCCTCTGGTTCTCGCTGCCACTCGTGTGCGTATTGCGTGTAGCGAGCGGTCGGGTCACTGGCGGCATGGTGAGGTCACTTTCCTCGCCTGTCCAGCGGAGAGTGAACTGCAGAGTCGGGCCATGAGAGAACGTGTCGAACGGAGGAACCCACTGAGAGACAGAACACAGACATGGCAGGTTGGTACACAGGGCCATGTTTTTATACGATTATGCTACAACAAATTTGGTCAGAAAAATAACTAAACTAACATGACGCATTCTTTCTTTAGGACTTGAATACTGATCCTTGAATAATAATCATTACACCTTGCCATCCACAATGGTTTCCCACGTGGCTCGTTTCTTGCCGACGGGACACTCCTCCATCTCCTGCATGGACACTTCATATTCACCGTCCAGCAACTGCAGACGCCTGCACAGAAACACACTCAATAATGTAGACTAATGTGGAGTGGTCAAACACTGAAACACCACTTATTAAACTCAGCATACACACATTCACACAAACTCATTCATACGCACAACACACACTCACAGACGTACACACTCTACCTGTTCTTATCAAACACAGTCATCTGTGCTACAAACGTTGTCTCTCCGTCATCTCTGTGTGAAGAGTAACGCTTCTTTCTGCCGGGTATCTCGTCAGCAACATCTGTGCAAACACACACACACCTTCTATGAGCATATTCTGAAGTAACTAACAGTCCCACAGTGTAGGTGAGTTACTATAAACAGTTATGGTGCATTGATGCACTCACACTTCTATAAACAACAACTGTGGGCATCTGTCACCTGGCTCAGACCTGCTTCATGCTTTCCTGACTGTATTTAAAGGAACACTCCAGGACCCTTAGACTTTCATTCTAAGTACATCTTGAATAAATGTCAATATAGGCACATGTGGTAATCATGGTGTCTTCTGGCGCAGACATTTCACTGTGTAATACTAACTCTGCTAACTCTTACAAACACTGCGGTTTGTACGGTATGCACTGTAATGATGATCTCTGAAAATTTGTGGGGGGAAAAAAATCTATACGTTTTGCCTTCTAGTCTATTTAGACGTGAAGTTTGCATGTAGTTTGTGTGTATATGGCGTACTGTTGTCTCGTGTGCTGATCTCCCTCCCTGCAGGACACGTGACCCTGAAGAGCAGTGAGTAAGATTTCACCATGTGGCTGTTACTGGGCTCAAACTCCTGACTGGGCACCGTGATGGCCGGCCACGTCCCCGTCTTCACTCGTGGGTTCAACGGCACCTGTTTCTTCCCAGTAGGCACCTGTTTTATGGGGCAACTCACATCCTGTAGATAAAAAAAAAAAAAAAAAAAAAGAACAGATGGGCCTGATGAGGACAGAGACAAATACAGAGCAAACCAATTGCTCAGGAAGTAAAGCAACCCACGTATGTGGGGGTTTTTTTAAGCTGATGCCATCATTAGTTTCCACAACACACGTGTACCGTGAGTGATAGGGGCACGCTGTTAGAAACGTTAGAGCTGCAATGTGTTCTCCGTGCATGTTTGTGATGATGTAAGATGAACGTGAATGCACCAGGGTTTTACAGAATCACGTAGGTTTTCTAACATTCACACTCTGACTGTAGCAAACATGCACAGTGTGAAAACCACCCAATTGAGCCTCGTCTTGTAAGCAATGCTGTGTTCAAATTGGATTTTGTGATGATTGGATGATTGGATTTTACTTGAAGTTTCTACGCTGTGGTACACGCAACCTTCACGAAGCAACAGTGATGTTATGGCTGAATCCAGTTGTTTCTAAGTACAATTTGTAATCATGGGAAAATGCAGATATTCCCAACAGCTCTGTCAGGACTCCACTGTCACTACACTGCTGGTATAAACAGCCAGCATGTCTTAGCTATTTAATATGACAGTAATACTGAGGAGTTAGTGAGCTATTACTGTAGAGCTATAACTGCAGGCTGTTTACAGAGCGGGCTGAATGTGTAGGGAGAAAATTAGATGAGTACTGTGAATACAGGATAAAATCATCAAACATTCAGGTTTTCCCAAACGTGCACACACACACACACACACAGAAGAAACATTAATGTTGATTTCACTGGTATTTGAATGTGGCCTTCTCTGGAACGTGGTAATGTGTGGGTGAGAGCGTGGAAGCGTTTACCTTCCTCTTCTTATGACACACTTTGATGAGCAACACCTCCAGTGACACAGAACTCTCTTCGTTCTCACAGTTCTGTGTCTTATCTGAAACAATTAAGTACGCCAGTATTAGCCATATGAATGGCTTAAGGAAGATAAAGATAGACAGAGTGACGGAAAGAGAGGCAACAACTCTTGTGAATGTTAACATTTTGTACAAAATCCTTAAAACATGTTTGTTGTGTCGCTCACTAGACAAATACACACACATACAGACAGACATGTAAATAAACACACTGTCCACCGAATGCCACAAAATCATCTTAAGTGGTGAGAAAACGTGAGACGTTGATCATGATATGAGAATGTAATATCAGTGTAGAGAGCTGCTCTTACCAACTTTATGGAAGAAGCCAGTGAAGGTGAGCTGCAGGTGCGATGCCAAACTGAGGAACAAGTAAACCACATGCATTATATATTTCATACCTTTATTTAAAAAAAAACAAACAAACAAATAAATAAAAACAAAAAACTAACTTATATATATATATATATATATCCTCCTGACTACCCACAGTTCAAATTTGTCCTCTGTAGAGGACATTTGTCAACCTTAATATCTTCTACACCCTGCATACTACTGAGCCAACTCCTTATGTGCTCTAAAGAGGACGTTTAGCACTTTCAAATGAGACCAAATATGTAGGGGTGGGGTTTTGAGAATTTCCTCTTCCTCTTCAAGTTTAAAAAACATGTATTGGGACATTTATTTTTTCCTGGTAGTCAGGAGGATATATATATATATATACACAGTGGTGTGAAAAAGTGTTGGCCCCCTTCCTGATTTCTTATATTTTTGCATGTTTGTCACACTTTAATGTTTTAGATAATCAAACACATTTAAATATTAGTCAAAGATAACACAAGTAAACACATCATGCAGTTTTTAAATGAAGGTTTTTATTATTAAGGGAAAACAAAATCCAAAACTACATGGCCCTGTGTGAAAAAGTGTTTGCCCCCTAAGCCTAATAACTGGTTGGGCCACCCTTAGCAGCAACAACTACAATCAAGCGTTTTCCATAACTTGCCATGAGTCTGTTACAGCACTTTGGAGGAATTTTGGCCCACTCATCTTTGCAGAATTGTTGTAATTCAGCCACATTGGAGGGTTTTCGAGCAGGAACCACCTTTTTAAGGTCATGCCACAGCATCTCAATCGGACTGAGGTCAGGACTTTGACTAGGCCACTCCAAAGTCTTCATTTTGTTTTTCTTCAGCCATTCAGAGGTGGACTTGCTGGTGTGTTTTGGATCATTGTCCTGCTGCAGAACCCAAGTTCGCTTCAGCTTAGGGGGCAAACACTTTTTCACACAGGGCCATGTAGTTTTGGATTTTGTTTTCCCTTAATAATAAAAACCTTCATTTAAAAACTGCATGATGTGTTTACTTGTGTTATCTTTGACTAATATTTAAATGTGTTTGATTATCTGAAACATTAAAGTGTGACAAACATGCAAAAAAATAAGAAATCAGGAAGGGGGCCAACACTTTTTCACACCACTGTATAGACTGTGGCTAAGCCGAGATCAGCTTACTTGTGTGCCTCTTGCTCGGTTTTCATCCTCTCCACCTTGAAGAGCAGATCGTCCACGGTGAAATGTTTTCTGACAGAAACAGAGGAAGATACACAAAACACTGAGGCTCCTTCTTCAACATTACACGTGCTTGCTGTTATCCATTATCCTTTCTGTAGTAACAACTCAATCACAAGGAGTTGTATAGCACATGCTACACAATCATCTATGACTAAAAAGAAACCAATTTTTTTTTTTAATAAATGCGCTGTGATGAAACAGTGTTCATAAGCGCTGGTGAGAGAGTGACAGGTTATATCCAGTTACATATAACTACTGGGGTTATAAGAGAAATAAAACACTTTAGGACATGCTGTTAGAGGAAAAATATTTAACTCTGTGATAGGTGACGATATCACGCCACACGGTCAGTGAAAATTTTCCTTTAATAGCATGTTTGGCCGCTGACTTAGCCATTATAAATCTTCAGGATCTTAAACAGACCTGAATGTTGTGGTACACAACGTAATTCATTATAATCTGAAATGGAAACCAAATGGAATTTTAAAAAAAATTCTGAACGACTTGTTTTTGCGCTGAGAAACATCTGTGCTGTCCAAACACCCTAAGATAGCTTTCTCCCAAGAGGTGACAGGCGGTGATGTTTCCTGTTATCACCATGCACGAAGAGTTACGATCGACTCTCAACGACGTCACTGCACACAGCAACGTGAATGAACGCAGCCTTGAATTCATCTCGCAGCCATCTGCTATCTGACCGTTTTGGGCTATGAGAAACTCTGATTCTTTCGTCTGCTACTGCTGAGAGTTTTATTTGTCAGTTAGTGGTTTTGCCTGTACATGGCAAAAAAAGTGCTGACACTACAGGTGGCAGAGAGCGTGGCACTTTACTGCATGCTGTACTACTCATGTTCACATCTCATTACATCATTTGTACATTACAGACTGCGACCAAACTTTTAGCCACCAGGAAATGTCCAAAAGAGTAAAAACGCTGAAGTTCTTATTTATCAGAGAGCCACAATGCATTCATTATTTCTAATTATATAGCCTGGAAAACAAAAGCTCAGAATTCTACCAAAAGGATTCGAGTAACTAAGATTCTGTAATAATTTAGGCACATAAAAAACACAACATGCATGTGATGATCATCCTCTTCTAATAAAGTTTCAGTGTGTTTGTGCCCTCAACACAACGTCAGCCAAAATCTCAGCCGTTCAGTCCTCACACTGCACATCAGAGATATGATTGGGGTGTGATTCGGATCGTTATATCCTCTCTACACGTTTAAACCTGAGGTGACCGTGTGACTTAAATGACTGCTTTCCACTCCATGGTTTCATCAGTGTCTCCACGTGAGGAGCCATGATCCCCGCTCAAAAGTACCACCATGTTCCTGATTCTGAACAGTCGTAACAGGTTACAGCACTGCAGCACCATGAAGCTCCTTAAATAAAACCTTAATTTGCAAAAGCTAAAAGTAGTAGTTTTTTTTCCTTCTCTGGTTAATAAACATACTTGCCCACTGTGCAATTACTAACCAAAACTATTAGCTTGAACACACACCTCACCTTCCCCAGATTTAGCCACCAGAAATGCCAGAAAAGTGTTTTTGATCTTCAGTATTCTGTTCCATATCATAATATTACCCATCTTCCACAATGTTTCCTCATTACTCTTGTAACCTACCAGCTCTGCTCCAAGCTACTAATCGAGTCCTGATACCTTTTGCCGCTGACTCGTGAGTTGCGGTGAGACATGTACGTGAGGGTCCTGTGCAGAAAAATGGGCTGGAATGAAAAGAAATAAAGAAACATTAAATACAGTCATGTCTCTTAGAGTTCTCTGCTCTGCTTTTTACAGTTTCAGACGAAGTACGATTATATGTACTTACAGCGATGAGGTTCCTCGTTCGAAGGAATCGGTATATCTGAGTTGGTTCTGAAAGAGATGAGAAGAGTTAAATATCCAACATGCAACAATATGATTGTAATGGCCACTTAAAGTGACCATTCAGTCAAAAATGGTCCCCTTAATCCATAGCTGCTAATCAGTCTATTGTTTCTCTAACAGTTCTTTCCCTATAAATTGTTACTACACTGAATATGTCTGGACTACAATCTTGCTTTCTGCACTTTTGAGCTCGGGAAGAATTAGTTGATACGGAGAATCTGAGCCTGAACTGATATGACAGATCTTGCGTGACATTCTTTACTATAATGAAATATGTTTAGATTTTAACACTCGTACAAGATAATGTCCCAATTTTCTCCCTACACTGGTCAGTTCACTTACTGGAAAGTTCCATCTATCCTCTTCTGCACATATAAACTCACAGATATCTGTAATTGGCTAGTGACACGTTGATTGACATGGGATAGAGTTATGGGATCTCTCGACATTATGAGGAATGTCCCATCACTGAAATTTTAGCTTTAAAATCAAGCAGTAGGGAACCTGTTAACATAAGAACTATTTGGTTCAAGAGTTTACTTGATTCTCATGGTGTTGTACAGCACTCTCATTATAGCTTATCATAACTGTATTATGATTTACCTTTGCTTTACAACAGTACTTTGTGCTAACAATACTACTACTATTATTTACCTATGGTATTGTATGGTGAAGTTTTTTTTCTGTCTGGTTAACTGTAATACTGCTAATGGTTTAACTATGGTATACACACATACGTACCTCTCGGTAACCATGGTACTACTAAGATTGACCTATAGTACAATATGTCCTAGACTGGTTTTACTGTGGTACTTAATGTTAAGCCTAATACCTCTATCATTTTACCACAGACCTCCATGGTAAAGATCGTATACTATACACTGATAAGCCATAACATTCTGAACAGTGCCAGGTGAAGTGTATAACACTGACCATCTACTCATCATGGCACCCATTAGTGGGTGGGATATATTCAGCAGCAAGTGAACATTTTGTCCTCAAAGTTAATTTGTTATAAGCAGGAAAAATGGACAAGCATAAGGATTTGAGCGAGTTTGACCAGTGCAAAATTGTGATGGCTAGACCACTGGATCAGAGCATCTCCAAAACTGCAGCTCTTGTGGGGTGTTCCCGGTCTGCAGTGGTCAGTATCTGTCAAAAGTGGTCCAAGGAAGGAACAGTGGTGAACCAGCGACAGGGTCACGGGCGGCCAAGTCTCATCGATGCACGTGAGGAGCGAAGGCTGGCCCGTGTGATTCGATCCAACAGACGAGCTACTGTTGCTCAAATTGCTGAAGAATTTAATGCTGGTTCTGATAGAAAGGCGTCAGAATACACAGCGCATGACGGGTCAGGACTGTTTTAGCAGTAAAAGGGGGACCAGCACAATATTAGTCATAATGTTATGCCTGATCGGTGTAGGTAACAATGGGCTTACTGCAGTACTACGTAGTATAGTACCACATTGGTAAGTATGGTTTCAGTACTTTGTGGTATGCCACAGTAACCAAAATACTACTATGTTTTAACTGGGGTATAGTATGGTTACATTTGGTTTGACTGTGGTACTTTGGGGTAATTATAATAGTACTCTGGTTTAACTATTGGCAAGTATGCTTTTAGTACTTCAGTAACCATAAAACTCAAGAAGTAAAGTTAACAAACATAATGCTACTATGGTTTAACTACGCTATCGTATATTTTTCCTACTCATTACACAAAGTCCCAGGCGACAACATTTACAACCCAAAACATGAAAGATCTGATTCTGTCACAAGTTTATATCAATGATGTTCATCTCTAAAGCTAAGGAGGTACTTCTGATATAATTAACTACAAACACAACCGGCAAAGTATGAAGGGATGACCTGCCATTTCCTGTATGTGTATGACTTTCTTGCAATGGGAACTTTCAGAAAAAAAGGGGTACTTCGGTTGTCTCCTCAAGGGTTCACTTTCTGTACATTTAGAATGCCTTGGAGCAGGAAAAGTGGCATTAAAGCTTCACTCAAAACTAATCATGGTCCATTTATGTACCTTGGCACTACTTCCACATTTCCAGGCGAAAGTCACATGCTTTTTTTTTTCTTTCTTTTGTCTTAAATTGAAGTCAGTACTAATGAACCCCTTGGAGTTTAGTGTTTAGGGCAAGTTTCTCCTGCACAGCGCCTGAGGCGAGGTACAAATTGTAAAAGAGCGATAAAAATAGTGTGCTACTTTAGCCACAACCGTCCTAGTCCTTTCTTTCCTGGTTCTTTTGGATTAATAAGAAGTTGAGGAAGTTTATTTTAATATATTTATACAGCACAAAATGAAGGGGGAACACGCCGAACGCACGTGCCCTGTCTTCTTCTTTTTCTCTTTCTTTCTTTCTTTCTTTCCTTCTCTTTTTAATACACATGCCCCCTGATGTGCCTGATGTGTTTGTTAATGTAAAAGTATTGAGTTACTCCGCTGTTGCCCTATTCTCAAACAAATAGTAAACGCATCTTATTTGAACAGACATGCATTTTTTTCTGGCTTACTTTCTGCTAGCTAGTCCTAGCTTAAAAAGCAACTTTGTGGTAGAAAGACCTTTATCGTTTTAAAGATTTTCCAGTAAACAAAGCCGAGAATGTTAAAACACGCGGTATGTATATGTAAAGTGGGTGGAATGCGATAAGTAGAAGCGTTAAACGAGCAAAGAAAGGCATTTTGTGAAGGCTAAACGAACAGTATTGTTAGCCACCGGCTAATTAGCTCCGATTCTGTGGATGTTAGACAGAGTTGAATTGTTTAGCCTCTTTAGCTGTAGATAGAAGAGAGCGCGCAAGACTCACTCTCGAAGGCCTGCAGGAAGAGCTCATGGTCGGCTTGGAGCTGCTCCATTTTAGGTCTCTTGGCAGCACTCATGGCCAGGCTGCTGGCGTGTGTTGGATGCGTGTGTGTTTTTGTGGATCTGTAGGGATCCGAGCCGGGCTTGTGAGGCGCCATAATCCCTGCTGAAAAACACCGAGACTGTGACAGAACCCAACACAACTCAGCGGAACAAAAGGCAGCGCTCTAGTGGTGACAGTGTTTCCGCCGGCGGATGGAACAGCGCGCCCCCGTCTCCATGGTAGCCGCGTTAGATTCGAATTAAAATGAGGTTGATACAATGGAAATGTTTGGGGTTTTTTTTGTTGTTGTTGCGTGAAACGGAATAAACACCGTGTTTACTTTGTTTAGCGTTTATTCAGGATTAAATGCAGCTAGATGCCAAAGTCTCTGGTTTCGGTCTGTTCCGAGAGAACACTGTGTGCTATTTAAAACAATCCCCCAATTTCCGGAAACACAATATTTCAAATATTCCGGGGCTTTCTTACTTTCTTAAAATGGATATAGACATAAGACACGATTCATTCTAAACATTTAGTTACAAATATAAAACTGTGCTTAAACAGGCGTCCTGAATCCCGCCCAGCCCGGCGCAGCGCGATCAAACCATACATGGTTCGGTCCCAATTTAGACATACAGTACACTACATAAGGCGCAGAAGTCACTATTATATACTCGGTGTATAAGTGCTCTTATGCAGGGAGCAGGTAGGTGTTTGGTATCGAGTCTATCACCATAGCCAATCGCAAGGCACTGGTGTAATTTTGGTAGCGAGGTTCGGCACGCATTTCCGGTTTTTAGTTGACGTTAAAAAAAATACAAAAAAAAAAAAACCTCGTAGCCCGTTCTAATACTGCTTATAAGTCGTTAACTTCCCCTTGGTAAAGTCCCCTTGGACGCCATCTTAAGGGTGGTTCCTTTGCTGTTGTAGTCTATAGTGAGATAGATAGATAGATAGATAGATAGATAGATAGATAGATAGATAGATAGATAGATAGATAGATAGATAGATACGTTATTGATCCCGAAGGAAATACCGGATATCCAGCAGCAATAGAGACAGTAAGACAAAGACAGGTTGTAAATTGCACACTATATATCTTACATATAGTCAGTATACATAGGGTAATGTGATAACTGTTAAAAGTTACTAGTGCAATGCAAAGAACAAAACTACAGATATATAAGAACTGAACACACTCTTCTGTTTGCAGAAAACTATGTGCAGTGGTTGGTTGGGGTTGGCCATGATGGACAGCATTTTGTTTATTCAGGCATAGGAGTATAGGCTACAAGAATATAAAATGTAGACCATAAAAAGGGATGATGTTCTGTTTAATTAAAATGACAAAATATTATAAATTTCTATAAATCTACAATCTCTGATCTATTATCTGAAATGTTAGAATACACAATTAATATATACAACATGGAACAAATGTGTTGTAATTAGTCTTCAGTTCATGTAAAGATGAAGGTACACTTAATTATCACAGTATAACAATCACACAGAATGTTAAATGTCAAAGTTATCTGTGTTTAAAGAATTACAGTCTAGAGATTCAGAGCACTTGCACCAATCAGGCGAAGTGTATAACAACGATTATCTCCCCATCATGGCACCTGTTAGTGGGTGGGATATATTAGGCAGCAAGTGAACATTTTGTCCTCAAAGTTGATGTGTTAGAAACAGGAATTCACACGTGATTCTGGTATCATGCTCATTTCCTCATTTAAAAAAAAAAGAAAAGAAGAAAAACAGAGAAAAGCTCTGACCTCCTATTTCTGATACCACGTGATAAACCGTTGCTGCGTTCATGAACAGAAAATAACAGCAATCTGAATATATTTCACAATTAATACTACCAATTAAAACTAAAAATACAAACTTACTTATTTTTTTAATCATTATTATTAATATAAAGTGCCTAGCTGACAGAGCTCTGCCTTTTGCCCAGCTCACAGATCAGTATCAACCAGTGTTTTCGTGAAAAATAAGCAGAAGGTGTGAAACTTTTGTGCATGAGAGCACTTCACTTCAGTGAGCACTGAGCACCGAGAAACATCAGCTAACACATGATGACCTGCCTCATGCTCTTAAAAATTCTGTTTAATAGTAATAACTAGTGCTTTAAGTAGGTTACTTATTACAGTATCTGTATTGATGAGTACTAACCACATACTTGACCTCAGTTTGATACATCCCTAACCTAACTGTTTCTGGGAGCTCTGATAACAAGCTGTTTAGTGCAATATCGAGATCACAGTTATGTGGCAATCCCCTAACTCCACAGAACATGACAAGAGAAACAAGGTAGATAAAACAATCTCTGTAGAAACATGTTAGGAATTCTGTTAGAAAGTTTTTCTTCAAGTACAAGGTTGTAAACCTTAAAAATGTGTTATATCAAATTTTGATATTGTCAGACAATATGACAAAAAAAAAAAATCTATACAGTCATCCTCATACACTGAGGAGCGGGGTGTTTGTCTCATGGTTCTTTGAGGCTCGCAGCCTATTTCTGGCACGTCATTTTTTCTTAAAGATGATGTATGCGATAAGCAGGGTGAGGCTTGCCGTGAGGAACACGATGAGGAACTGGTGGATGGTGAGGACGTTCTCCAGAGTGTGGATCCTCTCCTCCATGGCGCTGGTGTGGAAGTAATCATATACAGATGCCCCAATGCCCCACACCATCCACACTACATCCACTATCAACTTCATGGTTCAGTCTTTTAACCCTCTCTCCACACACAC
This sequence comes from Hemibagrus guttatus, assembly GCA_033459395.1. NCBI lineage: Eukaryota > Metazoa > Chordata > Actinopteri > Siluriformes > Bagridae > Hemibagrus > Hemibagrus guttatus. The sequence goes on along the minus strand of JAUCMX010000016.1, from coordinate 18,213,909 downwards.
ACACACTGTGGTGCAGAGAACCGCTGAAGCTCCACCCTATCTAGTGTTACAGGAGGATTTCAGGAGTTCAGGCATCTCATATGAAGCTGAAAACATCTGTTGGGGGGAAAAAACAACAAAAACAAATAATGCTTTATAGCTTTTATTGTGCTATAAACAAGAACGCCATATCCAATGACATGAGCACATATTAAGCACACAGCTAATGAATTAGCATTCACACACACCGACGCTAACATTAGTGAACGATCTTTATTGATATTTATCCAGTTCTAAAAGAGCTGAAAAAATAAGGAATAAACTCGCTCCACTCACCTAAGCAACGCAAATAAACCGCACGTCAGCTGTTACTGTACGTGCTATTTTTTACTTCACGCATGCGCAGTGTGACGCGCTCCGCTCTGGCCCTGTCTCAATTTCACCCATACGCACTTCGCGCGAGCTCAAGACCGATCAGCTGGGAGCTATATGAGGCGCGGAATATTTTTAGTCCGCGCATGCGCGTTGCAACGAAGCACCGATATCTAGGGAGCTGGAAGAGGTCACGTGGTTCAACATGATTTCAAACAAACATATTTGAACGATCACTTCCGCATTTAAATAAACGATGAAAACATATTGTGTCGATCGAGTGGTCGCAGATTTTGTGTAGCCTCGACATGCTTCTATGCGTCTTGCGCAAAAAAAATGGAAAGAAACTATCCATTTTATTGTGTACTTTAACCAAATATGTCAATTGTTAAATATCAATAAGTCAAAATAACAACCTGTTGGATTTAGCTACTATTTTAAGTATACAGCATTTTGACTTTATACCGAAAGTACTGTCTCGAAAGTTAAGAAAAATTGGGGTTCATTGAAATAAGGTGATTTTTGCATTTTTGCTCGTGTGGCGCGGTGGCCAAGTGGTAAGGCGTCGGTCTCGTAAACCGAAGATCGCGGGTTCGAACCCCGTCCGTGCCTTTAGGTAAACACAAAAGTATCCCACCATTTTAGTTAAAGGTTAAAAAAAAAATCGAATGATCTGCGCTTTATCATAAGCTAACGTCACTAGAAATAGGACAAGTATTCCTTAGAATGTCACGTAGTTTCTCATGTAACAGAATTAATGAAACCCTGAGTGATGAAAGGTTTCATATGAATCATCAGGACACATTCTTGTGTGTCACATAGTATCAGAATCAGAAAGAGCTTTATTGCCAAGCATGTTCACGCATACAAGGAATTTGTTTTAGTGTCACAAGCTCCAGTGCACAGAGACAACAACAACAATACAAACAACAACAACAACAAAAAATATGATGAGAATTTAAAATACACATTTAAATAGGAAAATAAAGTAATTTGTATGTACAGAATAGAATAGAATGAATTGAGATGTAGGGATGTGGGGGTGGTAACAAATAAATATGAGGTTATTGCACATAGATGGTAGATTGCTTGGGGGAAGAAACTGTTCTTGTGCCTGGCTGTCCTGGTAGTTGCTGCCCTGTAGCGGGAGAGAACGCAATCCTGGGGGGCGCCAGTCACATAGTATCAATCATGCAGTGCATTTGTAATAGATACATACACCCATACAGATATTTTTCTCTAGAACCTTATCACGGACTGACACATAGCCATGACACATAACCGTCACTTGTCATAGGTCCATTATCTGGGATTCATAGAACCTGTATCTTGATAGAATTAATGATTGATCTACAGCAAATACTACTGAAATCTCTTCTAAAAATGGAGACATAATGCTGATATGATATCATATTTTGAATGTTGAACGCAGGGTTGAAGACAAGTTCACTTTTTTTTGAGAATTTAAAGTTGAGGGAGATGAGTTACAAGCTTGATTTGAATGCAGGAAAAATAGATAGATAGATAGATGGATGGACGGATGGACCTGTCATGAGGTGTATGTATTTTAGTCCAATTAATGATTTCATCATGTTTAAGTGGTCATTCTAAAAAGCCTGATGATTAAGGCATCGGAGAGTTTCTTGCTTTCCAGTCAGCAGAGTGTACCGTGGATTGCAAGGTCACTTATGAGGGCAAAAAGTGCAAGTTCAAGTTCTTTATAAGATCCAGAGAAACATGCTGTTATAGCAGGTGTGACCTACAGTTTAACCTGTTCAGCAGCAATAAGATTAATTTTTTTCACTCCTGAGAAAGAAGGCTTTACTTATTAATAATTCAACCTAGTTATTATGAGTTAATATTGTCACAATATTTTTATGGGCATGTTTGTTACAATCCAAACTCTATTTCGTAGATTTGTTGGATTAATTACGTTTGAAGAGTGTGAATGGCAACTAATAAAATATTTTTTATATTATTATTAGTAGTAGTACTAGTAGTAGTATTAGTATTAGTAGTAGTAGTAGTAGTAGTAGTAGTAGTAATACAGTAACCACCAAAAGGTGGCGCTTTAAACCTAAAAGAAAGTAAGTAAACTGCAGTAAATCGTAATAAACCAAAAGATGACACCTGGATGTGAAATATTAGAACAGTGACAGTTGAAGTCTTTCGCAGCTCCATCCCAAATTAAAATATGTCACACACATACAATAACATCAGAGGTGTGCAAATTTTTTTTCTTTTAATAACCCCATTCTTATCGAGAATGTGCTAAAGTTATTCACAGCAGCAGTGATGTCAGCATACAGAGAATGCCAGTATTAGTACAGATGCCTGTTCACCCATTGATTCAGTTATTATCATTTTTTATTTCAATTGTTTCAATTTAATTTCTGTTAAATTCATATTTGATTAATCACTCAGATTGAAATATTTTTAGGAGACCTTCAGTACCTCACAAAGCACAGGGTCACGACTGATCCGGATCTTATCCCTTAGGTGTGATACAAGAATAGACCCTGAATGGGACACTTTGAGCAAACGCATTTACACATTCACGCCTAAGGGCAATTTTGAGTAGACCATCGACCTACTGGAATGTTCCTTGGAAGGTGGAAAGAAATCGGAGGACACCCAGAGAAACAGTAAACTGAGCTCAGGGTCAAAACAGGGAACCTGATGCAGTGAGTTATCTGAGCCACAGTGCCAACCCTTCTTCTTCATAGTGATTATTTTATATTTAAATCTTCATACCAGTGGGGCATGGGGGCTTATTAATTATGGGTTATATTCCCACCTCTGCCATGCGTGAATGTTCTCCTCTGAGTACTCCAGTTTTCTCCCCCAGTCCAAAGACATGTGTGGTGTCTCTAAATGCATCCAGCCATAGTGTGTGATTGGGGCTGTGAGTGTGTCTGATTGTGCCCTGCACTTGGCTTACCCCCCAGGGTGTCCCCCGCCTTGTGCCCTGGGATGGACTTGCAACCCTGCGTAGGAAAAGTGGTTCAGAAAATGGATGGCTCGTTGGATGTTCATACCTGTGTCATTTTAACATGTAACATATCAATTCACTGTGTAGTGAGCAAGCCAGAGGTGTGATCGGCAAAGAAAAACTCCCTGAGATACCATATGTGCTTTTTGAACATCCCATTCCTGATTTAATCCTCCCTTTGCAGTTATAATATGCTCCATTATTTCGGGAACAGTTGCCACTAGATTTTGGAGTGAGGCTGTGGAGACGTGCAAATTCAGCCATGAGATCAGATGAGGAGGTCTGGGGTGCAGTCGGCATTCCAATGCATCACAAAGGTGTTCAGTGGGCTTGAGGTCAGGGGTCTATGCAGGACACTTGCATTCTTTCACACTAACTGGCAAACCATGTGTTCATGGCACTCGGTTTGTGCCCAGGGGCATTATCATTTTGGAAAAGGTTTGGGCCTTTTTGAACAAGTGAAGGGAAGACATACTATACATGGGGAAGGCTCAAATATGGGTGTAATTGTCAGGTGTGCATATATTTTTAGCAATACAGTGTATGTTACATTAGTATACATATAGCTTAGTCTAGCCTTAAAAAAGGAAATAGAATTAAAATATTGACGTTAAATTCAGGCAGCACAGTGATGGGGCATTTAGTGTCGTCACCTCAAAGCTCCAGGAGGTTCACATGTTCTCCCTGTGTCTGTGTGGGTTTCTTCTGGGTTCTTTGTTTTCTTCCCACTGTTCTAAAACCATGCAGGACAATAAGTTGACTGTTTGTGTCTGTGTGTGCATGTGCATGCATGGTGCCCAGACTATTTGTTCATCCATCCATCCATTTTATGGACTGCTTGTCCTACAAGGGTCACAGGGAGTCTGGAGCCACACCCACACACACCCACACCCACACACTCTAGCTGCATTCAAATATCTACAAAAATATCTACCCTACTATACAGTAGGGGAAAAGCAGTATGCCAAAGGCGTAGTATGTCCTGATTCTCAGTATTCATAAAACAGTAGGTGAGAAATGACCTGGATGGCTTACTGCTTCTGCTGAGATTCTGCAGTATGGAGCCAATGAACAATGTGCTAACCCATAATGCAACAGGACTGCTATGGATGAGATGTGAGCTCCAAAAATGCCAGAAGACAGCACATCAGCTCTTTTTAAGAGTAGGTGCTGTATGTTGTTCCCTGTAGTTAAACTGCACATGTTTAGCAACACCTGAGTAAACTGTTAAATTGGTGAAAAACAGAAAAAAAACAGTTATTATGTGGTTATAATGCTATTGCAGGTCACGTGACAATCCCAACACGGTGGATGTAGTATGTCCAGATTGTATTCACAATGCACACAGAAACTGAATCGAATGCAGCAGGTAGTATGTAGTATGTCCAGATTGTATTCACACTGCACACAGAAACTGAATCGAATGCAGCAGGTAGTATGTAGTATGTCCAGATTGTATTCACACTGCACACAGAAACTGAATCGAATGCAGCAGGTACTGGCACTGTATGTAATTTCCTTGGCACAAACCCACACAATAAACACACACAACTCCCAATCACCCTACAACACATGTCTTTGGAAACTGGAGCACCTAGAAGAGACATGACAACACAAAACACACATATACACGGCAGAGGTGGGACTCAAACCCCCTAAATCCTGCAGGGGTGAGGCGAACGCACTAACCACTATGCAACCTAGTTGCATAGAGTCTAGCTGAAAAAAATCTGACGTAAAATGCGAATGATCTACACTGAAAGCTAAGTCGTTCATAAAGAACCGAACTCACCCGATTCATTCTCACTGGACATTCGAATCTTTAATGACTCGTTACTCTGTTGTACAGTTTCCCTTTAAAGTTGCACATATGACAGCGCGCACAGGGTCCAGGCGCGTCGCCGAGCAATTAGAGGGAAACACACACACACACACACGCACGCACGCACACACACACACACACACGCACACAAAGCGGAGTCAGAGCCTAAAGCACACATCTCTCTTCATCACTGAAAGGATTTCGGAAGTGAGAGACGCTTGCGCGCTTGCACACTAATACCACTGGACCTGGAGATATACAAGACTTTTTTTTGGTACCAAACTGAACAACATGGGATAAGAGGTGTGGAAAAAGCCAGCACAGGTAGGACCAGATCCGCAGTGTGCACACACATATGTGAGTAATATGTCTCTGTATGCGAGGTTCAAATGCAATACGACGCACTTTAAAAAAAAAAACAATCATACATAGCATTCTTCTTAAGCAACACCTTAACTCTGTAGATAATGCATAATTACTGCAATATCACTATCAAGCTAGCCTAAACATTCATATGCATGAACATATTATATACTGACTTGTTTAACTCAGTCCCTGGGAGTGCAGTGCGCAGTATACTGTTGCCTCTCTGGTGATCCAACTGGACAAGCCATACAGAAAAGGGGGAAAGTCACAAAAATGAGCTCTAAATGATCTGCACAAGTCATAATGCAAACATGAGTGTGTGTAATCATAAAATGCTTAACAGCAGAACTTTTATGCAGTGTTTTTATTTATTTATTTTTTTTTATTTTTTAGAAAAAAATATGAGAGCAAACAAGTAACAAGTCCCAAAGAAACAGAGTGAAGTAAAGTACAGCAAAGTACATGCAAACCGTCATGAAATTATATATACACTGACTAATACAAATAATCAAGAAACCAACTATTTGACATCTACACTGTCTTTTATATTCTGATTAATATACTTTCAGCAGTTTAGTAGAAGTCCAGTGTTTGGACATTTCCAGGTTTTTGAAGATGTCTTGGGGGAAAACAATGGTTTAAATGAATATTGTACTGTATCTATTGACTTTTGTTTAAAAAAAAAAAGAAAGAAAAAAAAGAAATCCATTTTTTGACCTTTTGAAAGATTCATATGCTCCTTATATATCTTATATATTAGTCAGACTATAAAAGTGTCTGAATGATAGTAGAATTTAATACATTTATGCATAATAATCGAGTCATATTAAAAAGTGTGTGTATGTGTGTATTTGTGTGTGTGTGTGTGTGTGAGTAAGAGAGTGAGAAACTACGGTGAGGTGTGTTAGAGGTTGGGTCTTTGTAGGCAAGGTGAGTGCTTTACCACGCTCCCTCAACTGGCCTACAAAGTCCCAGTTTCTGGCTCATGTGACCTTCTGTGTGTTTGCTGATGATAAACTATTACAGCTCATTATCCGAGCAGTTTCTCTGTACAGACAGCACAATGAAAGTCTTTTTCTTCCTCAAATGATTTATAATGATTACCTAAGGTCCTTAAATAAAAAAATAATTCACATAAATGTCATTCGTGTCGAATTTTCATATCACAGTTATTGTTTAATCCTCCACGGATCAAACGTCAGAGAGAGAGAGAGAGAGACGTAATTTCAAGCGGATATTGTTCGTGTTTTTGAATAAGGGACAGAGTTATGGGGCTGCATGTTTTTAAAGAAAGACTCGTAATGCCGCTTTCTCTATGTCTACCTTTGCAGCCTTCGTCTTGGTGGAACATTGAAGTGTGTAATATTTCTGAGGCATCCATGTTGAAAACACTGAGCATTATGACTGTCACATGTTGCGTTTCTCTGCCAATATTAGCTTTTTCATAACAACACTGCCTGTTATGCTATTATGCTTTAAAACGTGATCACAAATTTGTGTTGCTTAAATTTGCTACTTTTCTGTGCTTATCGTTTTCCCTTTTACATGACCTATAACTTTCTGAGTAACGTATGATGCTGAAAGTTATTTATAGTCAAATTTGATTCATTTACTAGCATTTAAAAAATCCACTCAATCACTATAAATCACGTAGATCGTTCTGATTGATCCATTTAAGAATGAAAACAAAATGTTTACGGCAAACCTTAGCAAACAGGCTGAAAAATTGAATATTGAACAAAACAATTATGAGCTTGTAAGCTATTAAACTATATGTCAAGTGAGTGCTGCATTTGGTACTAATAAACGCTTGATCGATGAGGAGTATTCAAGAACTTTTTCACCGTCTAAGAATATGAATCTGAATCATCATGGGAAGGAGTCCGAATATCAATACAAACACAGTGTAAACCGCTTTAAGTAATCGGAGCAATCGAGAAATAAATTTGACGAGTCAGAAAATAAATGTTTTTAGTAATGTAAAGTGCAACATAGGACTATAAATACAAGGGTGATAGCTTACATTATCACATTATCCTCTCTGACAGATTCTTGGCACATGCAAGCTGTACTAGAGTGTACCAAGTCACTAAGTGTTTCGCAGCCTGGTGTGGACAAGCAGAAAAATGTAAGATCCCAAAAAAATGCAGGGTTTAGAGAACCATGATGCTGAACAGGGCTCAGCTGTGAGTGCCAAAAGTTTTTCAAAGGCATTTAACACACACTAAACACCGGTGAGTGAAGTGAAGAGGCACGTCAGCGTCAGCGATTCTGCCTCAGCTATTCGAGGCGTGTGTGCAACCCAAGTACTACATGGCCTGTTTTTATAATTACTGCGTGTGAGTACAGTACTGTTCTTCCTCTTCTTTGTCCCTCGGCCACTCGTGTTTGCTGTAATAAGACCACTTAACGTACACAGAACGAGCAAAATGAATGGGATCATGCTTCGTGCTTCAGATACAAGGCATCGCGATCATGATTGTGATCTTCTAGTCAGTCCTCCCTTGATTTTTGTGCAATTGTGTCATGAAAGATCTCATGATTCATTTTGTTTTGTTTTTTTGTCATGCCAAAAGCTGGAGCCAAACAGTTTAACTATCCTCTTGGCTCAGTATTATGGAGTTTAATACAGAGGAGATACAGTTATATTACAGTGAAGTAATATAATTATTAGGGTGATAATACAGTTTACTGTGGATTAGCTATATTTCTGAAACAGAGCAGCTACACAGAATGTCCCTGCTCAATATAAACATAATCTGTTTAAAAGCCAGATTACTAATAACTATAACTGTGTTCAGGTATCCAAAAATTCCACTTATCGGTGCTAGGATATATTGGAAATTTTACCAGATGATAAACAAGTGTACAAATATTAAGGTTTTCTTAAGCTGGTGTTAAAAAATGGAAGAAGAAATGCATTTTAAAATACATATTTTAAATTTATAATTTTAAATTTATTACTATTTTTTTTAATTATTATTTAAAATGTACAAATTTATATGAATAATATTATTTTACAAAAAATATTATAATTAATAAAAAAAAGTAAAAGAATGTATAAAAAAAAATGTGTAATCCTTTCATACTGTACAAGCAAACTAATAGAATATACTCAATAAAAGTGAGGCAACAATTTGCACTTAGTTTATTTGGGAAGATTTCATCCACCAAGCTGTATCTTTCTTTTTTTTTTTAAATGTAAGTAGTGTGAGTACAATTATTACCAATGAATTATATTTATGCTGAGTAAAATATTTAAGTAAAATTATTTCACTGGATTGTGTTTACCATCCTCTAAAAAAAAAAAAGTAAATTAAAATGAAAAATAAATAAATAAATAAAATCAAAAGAAAAAAGATCAGATGCCTTAACTATTCTCCTTTCCTTTATATATATATATACATATTTTTAAAGATTCTCATTAATTATCACATTGTCATTATAAAGCTAAAAGAGAGAGAGAGATATAGATAGATAGATAGAGAGAGTGGCTATAAGGAAAGGTGGCACACAGAGAAAAAAAATATCTAACTAGCACAGCAGTGTGCAAAACTGCTTAGCCAAAAATAGATAGCTGTTTCATTCTTGCCTTGTTCTTCTGGGCATTTGATAGCTGTTGTGTATAATAAAGAGACGAACATGGCTAGGAATGCTAGCAGAGGCAGCGATGGAACATGTTTACAGCAAGCAGCCAGATGAAACAGCCAAAGGGTTTTTCAGAGGTTGCTCTAATTTGATTTAAGGGAGTCCAGAGGGAGAGGTGTGAGAAAATTTTAGGGAGTCGTAGCCAGACACGCAAGAGGTGAGAAGCAGAAGAAATATGCATAAAAAATGTGAGGTTAAAAAAAAAGAAAGAATAGTTTTAATACAACAGAAATGCGTTTGAATTTGAAGTTATTTTGGAAAGTGAATGGTGAGGTAACTCTCTGATTATCCACCGTGACTATCGATTTGAGGTCCCAGTATTTAGGTGAAGATTCCGGTTTAAATCCCCATGAAGTTTTGCAATATTTTGATGCGTAAAAAAGAGATAATATATTTACAACACTGTTTCTTTTAGTCTGCAGTTAAAATTCAGCACTTGATACATCGTGACTGGTTGGCTTTCCGTTTTTATGCAGCGTGAAACAATTGTTTTGTTCACTGAATTTTCGTTCGCTGGTCTAAAATAGCGTATAACATGCAATACAAATAACTGTAATGATACAAGATTATTCTAACGTGCATTGGTGTGTTTTGGTGAAGGTTTGATAAACAATGAGATTGTAGTATGTTATATCTGTTTGTTATATATGTCTCAAATCAATTCAATGCAATTCGAAAGCAGCTTTACATAAATATATAAATTCAGGATATCAATTCTAAATGTTAAATTGATCACTATTTTGCAAGCCAGAGGTGATGGCGGCAATAAGGGAAAACTCCCTGAGACGATGTGAGGAAGAAATCTTGAGAGGAACCAGACTCAAAAGAGAGCCTCGTCCTCATCTGGGGGACACCAAATAGTGTGATTATAAATTATTTCCCTTCTATAACTGTGCATTAATGATGTGGTAGCTTGGTAGTTAAGGTGGAAGGCTGTGAGTTCGAATCCCAGGTCCACTAAGCTGCCACTGCCCGGCCCTTGAGCAAGGCCCTTAACCCTCAATTGCTCAGTTGTATAAAATGTCACTCTGGATAAGGGCGTCTGCCAAATGCCAGAAATGTAATGTACTATATAGTCAAATAGTGCAATTGTGTAACCAGGAAATTCATTTGAGTTTTAACATGAAGTCAATTTTGTTCAATTCATCATCTGTTCTCTGATGGAGACATGAATGCAAAACTGTTCATATCAACTGCAGTGTATATGGTTTCTAAGTGGCACCATTCACAGTAATCTCATGTATCTCTAAGCTGTCCACATGGGGTCATCCTCAGCAGCCTCCAAGTGATGAGACTCCAAACAGAAGTAGGGCATCAGGATGGATCAGGCAGGTCTGGAGAGCAGAAGGGAGTCAGGATTGCTGCTATCTCACAAGTCATCATGTGTATTATTATTATTTTGTCTGTCAAACCCAAACACCTGAAAAGAGAAAGTAGAACTGCAGAGAAAAATGGATATGTTTTGCCATGTTGTTATCTGGTTCATATACTGGATACTGTATATTAGTCTTTAGTAATTCAGTCCACTTTCTACCATGACATCACCATTACCGTAGAAACAGCCATAAATATGGTTGATGTTATGGTGTTTTGGCTCGGCTTGTTTTAGAGAAACACTCGTGCGGAGTAGTCAGAGCAACCCGAACGTGTCTGTGTGTGTTTTTTCAGAGCTAAAGATAACAAATGATTTATAGCACATGTTCAATAATGGTTCAAACATCAGCTTGTCTGAAACCTTCATGGTTTTGTCCAAAAGCTCTCATGATTCAAGTAGATCAGGAATGATTTAAGTAGATCAGAGTTCTGTTGGACTGGCAGCTAAAGGCGGCTTCAGGCGCTACAGCATTCTGCGTATCACAAATCGCAAATTTGGTTGTAATTAGTAGTGCCAGTGCAACCAAAGCTAGCTGATGATAACGTGATGGCAATGTCAGAAATTTTGCATTAGTGTGCTCAGTTCCTCCACAGCTACAAATGCTGTTGCTGATGGAGAAATGCAAATGAAGCGTACAGATCGGACATGAAATTATTTGAATCGTTAGAGGATCATTACACTGTAAGGCTTGCTCATCAGGGATAAATCTTAATTTAATTCGATCATTTTTATTTTACGTTTCTATAGTTCTGTGCTTTGAGACAATGTCCATTGTTACAGGCGCTATACAAATAAATTGAAATTGAGTTAAAACACAAGAGCCTGGTTAAGTTACATGAACTTGTCTCTTCTCTTTAACTCCAAACGTCTTGACAATTTTGGAACTCAAATTTATACTTTTATAGGTGTTTTGTCTTGACTACTTGGGAGTTGAAACGTCAAGTAGAGTTTATTTACATTTGTATGAACTTTTATGAATTTTCATTGCATTTAAACAATTTAGAACGTCTTAAAGTGTAGGGGAGTCATGGTTGCTTCATGGTTAGAACATTTGCCTCACACCTTTGGGGTTAGGGGATCAATTCCCACCTCCACTCTGTGTGTGCAGTTTGCATGTTCTGTGCTTTAAGGGTTTCCTCAGGGTTTTCCGGTTTCCTCCCTCAGTCCAAAGACATGTGTTGTTGGCTGACTGGCATCTCTAAACTGTCTGTAGTGTGAGTGAATGGGTGTGTGAGTGGGACTGGGATAGACTCCAGGTTCGCTGCAATTTCTGTTCGGTACAGAAGTTAACATATGGATGCATCATTATATAAGAGGATCTTCATCGTATAATGTTGGAGCTGGTGAAAAGTTCAGCCATCAATTTAACAGCATCATGTCATACAGCGTAACACGTAATAATCTCATAATAACAATAATAAGACTGGCTTTAGAGGTTAAAACTCGAGGCTATTTATTAGAAGATTGTGTCTTGTGTTGAGTCAGCCAATGTGGATTTGCTGTTTTAATAATCCTTCTGTGTTTTATTTATTAAAAAAAATACTGCAAATGAAAAACAACTACCAGCTCATGATGTCAGGATGGATGTTATGACATCATAAGCTGCCGTCCACTCAAAAGCCATATGAAGTAACCAAACACTTCTCTTTCTCATTCCTTCATGTGGCTCACTTTTTTCCTTTCTAATTTTTGCAATCTTGCTCTCCTTTCTTTGCCTTTTTTTTTTCTAGTTCTATTTTCCCTCTTTTCCTCCACCCACTTTCTCTTTCACCTCCCTTTTGTAACACTTTCACACTGTTAGGCTTTTGAAATCTTAAAAAAAAAATATCCTTTAAATCTTTCTTGCATTCCTGCATCCCTTTTAAATTCCTTTCCAACTCACAGTATTTCCTTCAGGAAGTGCACATCTAGGTCAGAATCAAGCTTTGGCTTAAAAAAAGAAAGAAAGAAAGGAAAAAAAAAGAAAGGAAATATGTCAGTATTATAGGACATAAGACAAAGCGGCTAAATCTGTCTACATTTATTTATTTCATTCATTCTTTCCTATCTAGCACAGGCAAAGTACTGAGTTTAGCAGTAATAACAATAATAAAGGTTTAAAGGGTCTGCTTTTAAACAGGGTCCGGCGGCGGCTCTCTGATTAGCGACGGGATTTGAACTCAGAACCTTCTACTGCTGGCATTTTGTTTCCTTCTTCATGTCGTTAATACCTCATCTTTCATCTTGTTGTACTAACAACTGTTGCCTATTTTTATCGTGCAGGATGGTGAGTGCAGTCCAAACACACAAAAAAAGTTTTGCTAAAGAAAAAAAAAAAAGAGCACGTTGAACTCAATAACCTCTCCCAGCTCGGCGTTCAAATCCCAGAGCAACCCCCACTTTATAAGAGCAACTTATAAAGCCTCTGGCATATGTGTGTGATTGGAGGCTGTGTGTGTGTGTGTGAGAGAGAGAGAGAGAGAGAGAGAGAGAGAGAGAGAGAGAGAGAGAGAGAGAGAGAGAGAGAGAGAGAGAGAGAGAGGAAAATTCTCTGCACTCTCTTTCTAAAGTTTCTCCTGTTGGACGGCTGACAGCGCCGTTACGGCCACAGAGAGAGAGAGAGGCAGCAAGAAAAATGAGGGACTTTTAGGGGCAGCTGTGTTTTATTAACCCAGTCATAATGCCCCTAAAAATCCTTATTGCTCTTGCAATGTTCAGCGAGCACGCTTCGTCTTCGGCCCCGTCTTAACATGTCTTCTACAGAGACACGATTATAAATCCTCTCCGCTGATGATCTAATGCACACGCATCCCTGGGATAAGGAACACGATCTGCAGGATCCAAACCAATGATACAGCGCTGCCACTACACACACACACACACACACACACACACACACACACACACACACACACACACACACACACACACACACACAAAAACCCCATTGCAAGGATCTGCTCATAATCGATTAGGATATTTTGATATGGCAAAGTATTTTTTATAACAGGGGCAGAGGTGAGAAGCATTTCATGTTGTAGTGTGTAGGATTGTGAAAAAAAATTTTATTTGAATTTATTAATGAATTTAATAGTGAATTAACTTCATTACACTGCATAAAAACTCATCAGCGTTCATACTACAGCAGCATTAACCATAGATCAAAATGGTGTTGGATTGTTAAATAACAAGGACACATTATTGTGAAATCATTGTTTTCTTACCAGTTTACTTCGCTGTTCCTTATTATCATTTTATTTTCTCATGTTACCCGAGATACATATATAAATAAATCCTCATCATCCTCATCATTTCAGAATTGAAATTGATCAAATGTATAAATAAATATTAAATAAATTAAACAAACCAACTACCTGCTGTGATATAATAACATGAATGTCGCTCGAGGATGTGCCATTTTTGGGAAAACGGTCGACTTCACGACACAGCCGTACTTAAAACTCTACAGTGATGTACATGATGACTTGAGTGAAATCCTTCTTTTCTTCCTGTTTACTTCGCAATTCCCCTTTTATCATGTTTTTTTTTTTTATTAGGTGTCCCGAGATCCACCTGAACACAGGTTAAGGCAGAATCCCAAGTTCACGCTACGTGCTCACTACATATGAGGTATAAACAAAATCACGGCATTGTGTAACTCATCTGCTCGACAGAACGATGTGGGCAGTTCAGCCACGGAAATCTTTGGAAACGCTTCACGATTTACGGCTTGTCACTTAAAACCAAATATAAAATAGAACGCTGAAAAGAAACGGTGGCGTGGGTTACATCTGTCTGACGTTTAGCAAAAGAAAAAAAACGAGAGACGTTTACTTCAACAAGTAACAGCTGGTTCGATGGACAGAGGAACTGGAGAGCTTTATGGTCTCTGTGGATCTTTTTTTTGCTTTGAAATACATAAATATGATTTTTTTTTTTTAAATATTAGGAAAAAATACACAGGTGTAATTCATAGATGGTCTGCTGAAATCTGAGATAATCGTGCAAAGCTGGGATTAAAAATAATTTAAAAAAATTCTGTAGTCGACCATGTGTGATAATTATAATTTAAACGATTTAAAAATCAATAAATTATTAAGATATGGAAAAAAAATCAGCATATATTTAATCCTCCCATTGAAAAGAATTATGATTATATTATACACCTATATAAATAAAATTTTTTATTTTTAATTGTGTTTATTTTTTTTGCTGCATATTTCTATTTTATTTATTAAATGTTTTTACTGTTTATTTCTATTTTATTTATTTATTTTTGCTGTTTATTTTTATTTTATTTTTTTAATGCTGTTTATTTTTTATTGGACATATATGCAGTCTTTACTAGACACATGAGAACTATGTAGACATTTTTTTCTGTACTCAATTTTAATAAATCGTATAAATTTGCCCTTAATTATTTTTTAGCTCACAGGATTTGTCTACCGGTTCAGTGGGAATGTTTTGCACTACCTGTGTATCTAGTCAGGTGTTGAGTCACTGTGCATGGAGACGGACGAACTTCAGTCAGTAATTCCTACTAAGAGACCTATATGGTGTGTGGATCGGATAAAATGGAGACTCATGGTGTGTAACTGCACCTCGTTATAAAGCCCATGGCTTAAGCATTTTGCTCCACTGAAGTTGGCTTGATACCAGAAGAAAAAAACTCCACTTTGTCTGATTCCTTGAGTGTGTGGAATCTCGAGCCTCTCTCCCTGTATGACCTCTAATTAACACACACACACACACACACACACACACACACACACACACACACACACACACACACACACAGACACAGATCACTTCTCAGTGCTGAGAGCCATCCGTAACCAAAAAAAACCTCACAATGTTTGGATGGCACTTTATAATGAACCACACTTGCTGCGTCGATAAATCGGTTCTAAGCGACACAGTGAGCAGTTCTCTAATTTGACTGGTCAGAAGGAGTTAATTCATTTTCTATAACAGAAGATGGATGAATCATTTAGCACAAAAAAAAAGACATTTACTTCAACAAGTAACAGCTGGTTCGATGGACAGAGGTACCTGAGAGCTTTATTGAACATTGTAGATCTTTCTTTGCATCGAAATACATAAATATGATTTTTTTTTTTTAAAATTCATAATATTAAGAAAAATATTACGAAAAACCACACAGGCTTTTAAAAAAACCATAATTATTATTATTTTTTAACAAATATTTTAAATCCAGCTTTGCATGATTACCTTTTTGCAGCGACACGATGAAACCTGATCATCTGAAAATAGTTCTACGATTATTATACTGCTAATTATACAGCAATTCTCTAATCTGACCGGTCAGAAGAAGTTGATTCATTTTCCATAACAGAAGCTCTGATAGGAGCTTTCACTACTTGGTAAATCACACGTTTGTATTGTTTTTGTAAAAGGTTACTGTTTCCATAGCAACAGGATATGCAGGGACATTTAGGCTAAGACGCTTCACATGACCGAATTGACATAATGTGTAATCTTTGATATGGGGCAGTTTATTGTGGGAAAAAATGCATGATTGATTGACTGTATGGAAGATATCTTAAGCGTCACAGGTAGAATTTTTCCTTCTTCTGACACAGGAAACTTGAGCTTTTAGCTTCAAGAGCCAGACAATAAGAGAAACGACTGTTTATAGCAGCTATTAAGTGATAACAGCAATTAACTTGCTGACATTTATAAACATTAAATGGATAATGCTGTGGTAGAAGCCAAATATCACTTCCGGATGTTTTGGGAATCACAACACAGCTGTACTTATGAAACACTCTACAATGATGTACTACACATGATGACTTCACAAGAAAGAAAAGTTTCCAGGTTAAAATGAAAAATGAACTTCACTGACTGGACGTGTCTTTTTGTTTCCATCTGTTAGCTTAATCTCTCTCTCTCGCTCCTTCTTTCATTAAAATAAGAAGCTCATTTAATTCACGTACGTCTGTTTCACTTGATGGTTTCTGTTTTTCCAACATGATTTGATCACATATTTTCAAAGCTATGAATAAAACTGAAAACCTCAATCTGTCTGAGCTGGGACTGGAACCCATAACTCTTATATCAGGCAACAGACACATTATCACATGCACTATTCTAACATGTGGGGTTTAATTGCCTAAATTTAATTCTTACGTCATACTTCTCTTCAGCACAAACATCCTGCTTGAGTTTAGTTCAAACAATTCTGTTAAGAAACATAATATTTGAATGTAAACTCTACGTAATATTTTTTTCTTTAATCAAACTGACCACATGTTTCTTTTTTTTTTTTTCAGTGTAAACTGAGGACTGAAAGCAGAAGTGCAGTTACAAGACTGGATTTTGAACTTCTGAAATATAGCATCAGTTCCAAATGCTTCCTCGTCGATGGTTATTACTCATTAAATAGGCGTCGAGTTATGTTTTGTGCTGTATTTGGGCTTTTATGCTCAAAAAAGTTCAACATAGTCATTCCAATTCCATACACATATACATGTAGTTTGTTTAATGACCAGGACCCTAATAATTATTGATCTTTCTGATAATTAATTATAATATTTTATAATATTATGTGCAATATGGCCTTTGTTTCCTAGCACCTTTTTTGTACTTTTGTAGACACTTTGTATATACTGAATATTTCATTTATATTTATTTCTCGTGTAATCTGAAGCAGTCTCTGGGAAAAGAATTTCCTTCGGGATTAATAAAGTTCTTATCTTATTTGATCTTATCTTAAAAATGGGGTAGATTACAGTAAATACATGTTCCAGTTCATCAGATGCTATCATTTAAATATTTAGAACGTGAAGGCTGGTTGTAACGCCAGCTGAAGAGGAAGTATCCTGAGCATCCTCTTCATTCATAAGCCCCGCCCCCTCTTCTGTGCCCCTCCTCCTTTCACTTTTCACCATGGAAACCGTGACTTGCAGTCAGTCGATAATTCATAGTACGATGTTGTAGCTGAGGACCGAGGAGAGGTAACTACAGCTAGCGCTTATCACTGTGTTCAGGAGTAATGTGTGAGTTTGTGTTTAATTGAATAAGGACATTTTCCAGATCGAATTCATTGCTTATAATTGCTTATCTCTTCGAATTTGGTGATTTGCTCATTTTGGTTGGAGTTAGTTGTAAATATTGTTAGTAATTGTTTAAAAATGACAATAAAACAAAGAGTTTCATAGAAGAAAAATATATTGTTTGTTATCAACTATACAATAACCAGTTTTGTTGGTTATGTAGGTAATTTTACATACGTTTATGTACATCAAAGTCCTTTACAGTAAATTAAAATGTAAAATTTAACAAATATATGAATGTTGTTTTTTTTTTTACATAATATGATTAAAGAAAACAAACAAACAAACAAATGATACTAATAATTAAATAAATAAATAACACACCGCTGAATAAGAAATAGGGGGCATGGTGGCTTGGTGATTAACCCCTCCAGGGTTGGGGGTTCGATTCCTGCCTCTGGCATGTGTATGTGGAGTTTGCATGTTCTCCCCATGCCTCGGGGGTTTCCTCCCCCGGTCCAAAGACATGCATGGTAGGTTGATTGGCATCTCTAAAAATTGTCCATAGTGTGTGAATGAGAGTGTGTGTGTGCCCTGGCACTCCGTCCAGGGTGTATCCTGCCTTGATGCCCAATGACGCCTGAGATAGGCACAGGCTCCCCGTGACCCCAGAATAGATCGGATAAGCGGTAGACAATGAATGAATGAATGAATAAGAAATAAATACTACTGCAAGATATAAAAAAATAAATAAAATAAACAATAATAAATAAATAAATATTATTCCCAGAGTCATCAGAATGGAATGATTTTGTTTCTGCAAATAAAATTTTCTTTCCCTGGATCGCATAGAAATCTTGAAGTTCTTTTGTAATATTTTTCTTCTGTAAAACTCTAACTCTAAAAATGCTCGTGTTAATGAGATTTTAATGGCTGCTGTTGTCAGCAACAGATTTGAACCAATCACAATCAGCCATGTTTCCCTCCAGTCCTACCAGTGGTCTGGAATCTACACAAAATGCAGGAGCATGTCACATTTCTTAATATGATGTTGTTTACTACATGTGATGCACTTGCTACTGCCATGTACGATTGTGCAACTCTGACCTTTTTTTGGGACGATATTGGATCGATATTGAACTGAGTGACTCACGAGTGGAGGAAAGAAAAACAAAACATGCTCATACAGAATTCTGTTATCTATTTCGACCTGATCTGGTATGCACGGGACAGAGTGCGGGTGGGGCGTGGTATAGGAGTCTGGGGTTGTTGTTAGGGAGATGACTCAGAATAGAACCACACCCTGACTCTGACTCACACACACACATACACACAAACAGGAATTTGCAGATCTTACAGCAATACAACCGTTTTTATAAACTTGCCCGCAGCAGTGAGTGTGTCAGTGTGAAGTTGATGATGGACAGAGAACGTTTCTATAACACCAGTAATATTTTTTAACATGATGTGGGTAGTGGAGGGGCTATTAAACTGTTTCAAAAAGATTTTTTTGTTTTAAAAAACAAAAAAACAAAAAACAAAACAAAACTATTGTGTCAGTGTGTCTCTCCGTTTTTGTGTTGGTTTTCTCTCTGTTCTTCCTATGCTGGTAGTTGAACTGGCACTAAATCGACACTATATGTGAATGTGTGTGTGTGTGTCTGTATATGTATGTGTGTGTCTGTATGTGTGTGTGTGTATGTGTGTGGAACCCGTTCCAGTCTGAGCATTCCTATATCCAGTATTCCAGGAACAGGCTCCAGATTCACCGCTAGCCAGACCAGGATAAAGCACTTCCACAAGATGAATGAATAAATATCACCATCGGATTCTACAGAAATGCCATTATTATTTTTCAAAAACCTGACCAGTATTTATAGTCCATTTTACTCTTTAAAGCAACTGATTATATTTTGTCTTTTGTCCAATATTATTTGGTGTATATTGGCTGATATTATTTATTTTCATATTCTCGGCAGTTATCTTGGAGTTGATTTAATGTGATCGATGGATTGAGTGACTCGTCTCTTTACATCAGATTCATCTCAGTCAGGTGACAAGTTTTTACACTCTGATTATTAGCAGTTTATTAAGCTACGTGTTAAACTGGGTGTTTTCACCTATTCAGGACAAAAAAAAACTGCACAAATTTGCACTTTATTCAAAATACGGTTCAACATCAAACGGTTATTGCCACCAATCTGTATTCCTATTCTATATATATATATATATATATATATATATATATATATATATATATATATATATATATATATATATATATATATATATTTATTTATTTTTTATTTTTCCTTTATTACCTCTGTAGGTAGGTACATTTTATTTTGATTGTATGTTACATTTTTATTCTATTTTTATTACACAGACATTTTGCTTGTTTTCTATGTATGGATGAGTATGTGACCAATAAAATTGGAATTTTAAGCAAACATATTTGTGTGATGTGTGTGTCAACTGTCAGAAAGTAAAGAAAAAGCCGCGGTGTTTTACAGGAGCAAAAATGAACGGCACATACCGTGCTGCTGTGAGGCTTTTCAGAGTTCTGTTCCAATCTAGTCTACTGTGTAAGCAGAAGCAGCCGTTTGATATGGATCAAAAAAATCAAAACCAATGATTCATTCAATTCATTTACCTTCAGTGATGGTTTCATTCTGGTTAGAGGTGCAGTGGTTGGGTGGAGTGGCAGGAGACTACAAGAGGATGTGAGGATGGACTACACCTAGACTGGGATGACAGACCATAACTGACCACTGATCACACACGCCTTCATATCTATCACCAATCCACCTACTAGTATGTTTTAGCAAATGTTGGAGGACACCAGAAAACCCAGAGGAAACCCATATAAATATAGGGAGTATATCTGAAATGCACCCAAAATCAAGCTCACAACATGAGAGAGCTTAACATTTTTTTTTTTTTGACTAAACAAAATTTTTTTTTTCTTGTTTGACTAAACAAGATTTTCTGCTGAAGCAATTACCTGTGTCTTCACTGTAGTAGTTTCAAAGTATAACCCTGTGCTTGCAATTCTGCCAATTCAAAGTTTTGCCAATTCCAAAAAAATTTGCCATTTGGGTTGCAAATTTACAACTGCCATGATGTTTCAAATAATGAGGGCCAATTCAGCTAAAATTAGTTCTGGGCCAGACAAGACTAATGGAGATAAACAGCAGGAGAAAGTCCAAGTCCACTACTGAGGGCTGCTGGAGCTCTTTATTTAGGCTGTGCTTACAGGGACGCTTACACACTCACTGAAAATGCACCGTTTGTGTTAAATCTTTGATAGGAAAACAGTATGACAGGAACATGAATCATCTCATAGGAGACAGGTTTAGTCAGAGTGTCCTGTGTTTGCATGATTCATGGTTAATCCTAACCTCCTCCCCTTACAAGCATATCAATGATTTCCAACAATCCCAACTGAGGAACATAGAAGGATGGAGCTGAGCAACAATCTCTAATTTAAAAACAATGGCTGAGATGCCACAATTGACCAAAATGCATTAGAACATTCGGATCTTTCTTTATACACTGATCACTATTTTGTTAACTAATTTCTTTTATTTCACGTCCCGTCACACTGCTGATACTCGGATGATGTGCGAGAATTGCAGAGAAATGAACCAAAATTCTTGGAGCTCATCATGTGTCATTTGTTAGTTTGAAATTTAGAGAATGGCACTAAATGCTAGCTCCTGTGTATGCTAGCTCGACAGCAAGTAACTAATGTTTTCTAAAGCTTAAGTGTGCTTTGGCACGTGATGTTTTTTAGTAAAAATACAGTGGAACAACTTTTTGCTTGTTTTTTCTTATTCCAAAAAAAAAAAAAAAATGGAATTGAATTGAATTTCTTTGTCATGTTACACTCCATAGTGATGCTTAATGACTCTTAAAAGTAGACACTCAGCGTCTTTGTAACTAGAATTTGTAGTTTTTTCCTAATTATTTCTGTTTTACCTAGCCCATCAGAGGCAATATATTAATAGAAACATTCCAAAAAACAAAAACGGTTGGGTTTTTTTGTCCCACACAAATGTTTCTATCTTCAGAGTAAATAGTGATGTCAAACCCAGTGCTGCTCTCTGCGATGCTCTGAGTGCTTGTTCATAAGCATTTAAAATTTTAAGGAGTTATCTTCAATGACTAAAAGTCTGTATAAGGTTATCCCAACCAAAAGAAAAACAAACATCTCATACTGAAAGCCATCAGCTTCCTGACTCATTTTATAACGACTCGTGACTGGCGATAAAAGAATTCATTTGTTTATACTGAGTGAAAATGTCTGATAAGCCGACGTTAGTGTTCTGGAAAAAAGAGTTAATGATAATGCTGTAAAGTATTTTCATGAAGGTCCAAAATTTGATGAACCATCTCAGCCTGCATAGATTACATAATAATGATGGTCCATTACCAGAGTCACTTTATTTCTGCTTAAAATGGGTCACTGGGACATCTGGATCCTGAAGGGGGAAGGAAAAAAAACATGAAGGTAAAAAGAGAGCGCAAGTGAAGAAATGAAGAAAAGAAAAGAAAAGGGGAGAGAGAAAGAGAGAGACAGAACAAATAAAATGAGAAAGAAAGAAATGGGACAAGAGAGAGAGAGAGAGAGAGAGAGAGAGAGAGAAAGAGAGGGAGAGAGAGAGAGAAAGAGAGAGAGGAATTGGGGTGGTAGAGGAAAGGACTCCAGACAGGACTGGGTCTTTGAGGCTCATGAGACTAAAGCAGATGTGAACTGCCAGACCTTCCTCAGTATAGTTTCTAGTGTGCTGTTCTCCATGGAAGTAACCAGGTGAGATCACAAAGCCTGTCTGTAAATATGAAGTTCATCATATCTGTTAAATAAAGAATGGATTATAACGGTTAAAATATAAAAAAAAAAGAAAAAAAAGAAAGAAAAATCAATCTGCTCTACTGTATATGGGTCACTTTGGCTACTGCAGCATGCACTCAAATATAGCACATCCTCTGTGTTTGTGTGTGTGTGTGTGTGTGTGTGTGTGAGAGAGAGAGAGAGAGAGAGAGAGAGAGAGAGAGAGAGAGAGAGAGAGAGAGAGAGAGAGAGAGCGAGAGAGATCGAGAGAGAGAGAGATGAAGGCTGGTAAATTCATTCAATAATAAAAACCTAATTCTATTACTTACTTACTAACTCACATTTGATTTGCATTTAAAAAGTGAGGTTAAAAATCCAACCTGACTAAATAAATTAGTACCGTAAAACAAAAGAAGTCATATACAAGTAAACTAACTCATAAATATAACTCAATTTCCTAAAATGGAAATCAATCAGAATTTTATAGAAGTGAAAGAAAATAAATAACAACGACAAAAACATATATTCATTTTATTATAACATATTTATTATACATTTCTGGTTTATACCACTGATCTATTGCTCTGCTTTTATATAATAGCTAGCTAGCTAGATAGGTAGGTAGATAGATAGATAGATAGATAGATGGATGATGGATGGATGGACGGACGGACGGACGGACGGACGGACGGACGGACGGACGGACGGACGGACGGACGGACGGACGGACAGACAGACAGACAGATAGATAGATAGATAGATAGATTTGGAAATACTGTTACAGCAGTATAACACTATAATTAATAGCAAATACAGAGCTACACAAAATAAATAAAGATACCTAAAGAAAAACAAATAAATACAAGTAAAATATGACTGTTTCTAAAGTATGTATGTTTATTACACACAATGTTTATTACAGTTATGTGGCATTCTATAATGACAGCCATGCCAAAAAAAAAGCAGGCTAAATTTTAAAAAGAAAAGAAAGAAAGAAAGAAAGAAAGAAAGAAAGAAAGAAAGAAAGAAAGAAAGAAAAAAGAAAGAAAGAAAGAAAGAAAGAAATTAAATTGGGCTAATTGGGAATAGAAAGAGCCCTGTTTATATTGAGAGGAAAAAAGTGTTAGAGAGATGGACTGCGATAGTGAGAAGGAGAAAGAGAGAAGGATGTAGTGATGAATCAGGTTGCTTAATATAGACAAACATTTTCAGTATCTGTCACAGTCCCTAAAGCCTCAGTAATGTGTACCATGGGATTAACACTCCTGTGTTTATGAACACGCGCACACACACACACACACACACACACACACACACACACACACACACACACACACACACACTAGAAAAATGCTCCAGTTCTCATCAGTGTGTAACTTCAGTCTCACTGACCTTACTGTGAGAGTAAACAGCAGTCAGTAACTAGCCAAACACGGCTAAAGTTAAGAGCTAGCTGATTAGGAGTTATGGATAGTAAAAAACTCTCAAAAGATAGATAGATAGATAAATAGATAGATAGAGAGAGAGAGAGAGAGAGAGAGAGAGAGAGAGAGAGAGAGAGAGAGAGAGAGAGGGAGAGACAGACAGAATTATTATTAAATATTATTTGCTGGTAATGTTATACACACTTAGCATAACAGGTGACACACAAGATAGCTACACTGGCAAGAGCTAGTGCAATATATTGACTTGTGTACAGATTTCCCCCCCTTTTCCCCTTTCTCTTTCTTTTCCCACTTTCATATATTGTTCTTTGTTTGTTGTATTCTTAGGTGCTCTTTTTTTTAAGGTAATTTTATTCTGTTTTGCTCATTTGCACTTTGTGCTGAGTGTATTCTGTGACAGTTTCACAATTTACCTCAGCCTTGCTGTTGGCATTTTAACATAGATAGATCTTAAACTACTGTGTAGGATAGAAGGATAAATAAACTTTACCAGGCCTATCAGCCTGAATCTTGAGAAGATTAGGAGAGCTCTAGCTGGAACTAAGATGTCCTGAGAGTCCATAATCCAAACCCTGAAGAAGATGATGTATGATAAAGATACAGAAAAGATAGATAAAGAGAAAGAGCATTTAGCTGATTAGCAATGCATATCTGTAATAGCTGCATAACGGAAGCCCCAGCACACTCAGCTCTTAGCCTCTGACTTCATGTTTCATGTCTTTTTAACTAAACTACACTATAAATCAAAAGTTTGTGCATGGCTAGTAATAGAGAGGAGGTCCCCGTCCCCCCCTTCTTTTCAGTACTTTTTACATTTTAAAATAGCAGAGAAAGACTTTCATCACATCTGAATAGATGGATCTAGTGCCTTTCCCATGGACGCCAGGCTTAAGGCAGTAATACACCCTGGATTTGATGCCAGTTCATTACAGGGCACCATGCAGGCATCAAGACTATACAATAAATTATTTGGAATAATGCTATATTGAATATATCAAAACCAAACCAACTTATGTTTTAGATTCTTCAAAATCCCTGCCTTTTGCCTTTGCAAACTTATAAACTCTCAGCCATTTTCATAAGGTTGCCTTGAATGCCTTTCCAACAGTCTTGGAGTTCTACATATGCCGAGCACTTGTTGGCTGCATTTCCTTCTCTCTCTGGTCTTGTTTAAAACAGAATTTAATCAGGTGTGCACAAAGTTTTGACTTGCATGGAATGGCTCAAGAACAGAAGAGAATATATGATTAAGGACAAACATGAATGATCTTTACTTTTGTCCACACTGTGACATATACAGTAGTGGGGTCTACCTGTATTTGGATAATGATACAATTCTCAATTACTTTTGCCTGTTTTGTCACCACAATAATAGATTTGAAATGAAGCAGTAAAGATGTGATTTAAGTCTTTCAGCTTTAATTCAAGAAGCTGAACAAAAATGGTGCATTGAACATTAAAGAATTACAGCCATTTTTACACCATCCCACCATTGTAATAGGCGCAACAGTAATATGTATGGTTGCCAATGGAACCGGGTAACTGGTGTTTATTGATGATGTGACTAATTACAGGAGTAGCAGGATGAATTCTGAAGTGCCCAGAGCTACACTTTCTGCTCAGATTCAGTAAAATGGTGCATAACCTTTAAGATGGTGCTTCACAGTTCAGATGGAAAATGATCAAAAAACATACAGCAAAATTAACCCAAGAACCTGAAGGTTCTGTCATCTTACATCAACTCAATTGAGTATGAGAACTGCTGTTCACATACTGAAGATAAAACTAAAGGCAGAAAAACTGTAAAAAGGCAGAAAAAGCAGTAACTGAAAGTAGCTGTAGCAAACACATCATTTGTTAGGTCCATGGTTTCCATGATTTTCATAGGATTTGCATCCAAGTCAACAGATTCTACTGCTAATGCCTTGTCTTGAATCAGGCTTTGGTGTATAAGGGTCCACTCTGTATGTCATATCTGGACATTTGGGGGTGCACCATGCAAACTCAGAGTACTTGATCCATCTCCATGTGGGGCTAGTTCCGCCAGGAGTGCCCTGCCCAGACTCAGTTCTACCTCACTAACAAAAAAGAGATAGAGCAGGCATTTGGTTTGGTAAATATGTGGCCATGACTCCATTTGGCTCTGAGGGGTCACCTGTTCTACCAGTGGCTGTTGAACAATGCCTCCCATGATGACAGCAGTGCATGCTGTAGTTTTGGGGTGGGTGGAATTCTGGTGGTGAAGAAGATGGTGTGTAGGATGCCTGGTTCTGCAAATGTAGACATGTGGTCCTTGGCAGGTTGGTTATCTCTAAGGGAGTGCCCCGCCACCCTACGGAGGAAGCTCATTTTGGCTGCTTGTATCTGGGATCTTACCCTTTCGGTCATGACCCAGAGCTCATGACCATAGGTGAGAGGAGGAACGTAGATTGACTGGTAAATCGAGAGTTTCGCCTTCTGGCTCAGCTCCTTCTTCACCACAACAGACCGGTACATAGACCGCCTTACTGCTGCCGCTGCACCAATCCATCTGTCAATCTATCACGATCTATCCTTCCCTCACTTGTGAACAAGACCCCGAGATACTTAAACTCCTCCACTTGAGGAAGGACCTCTCCTCCAATCTGGAGGGTGCAAGCCACCTTTTTCCGGTCGAGAACCATGGCCTCCAATTTGGAGGTGCTGACCCTCATCCCAGCCGCTTCACACTCAGCTGCAAAACACCCCAGTGCATGCTGTAAGTCCAGGCTTGTAGGAGCCAACAGTACAACATCATCTGCAAAAATCAGTGATGAAATCCTGTGGTCCCGAAACCGGACTCCCTCCAGCCTCTGGCTGTGCCTAGAAATTCTGTCCATAAAAACAATGAACAGAACCGGTGACAAAGGACAGCCCTGTCGGGGTCCAACATGCACTGGGAACAGATCTGACTTACAGCTGGCAATGCGAACCAAGCTCCTGCTCTGGTTACATAGAGACCGAACAGCCCTTAACAGAGGGCCATGGACCCCGTACTCCCAGAGCACCTCCCACAGAATGCCACGAGGGACACGGTCGAAAGCCTTCTCCAAGTCCACAAAACACATGTGGACTGGTTGGGCAAACTCCCACGAACCCTTGAGCACCCTGTGGAGGGTATAGAGCTGGTCCAGTGTTCCACGACTAGGTCGAAAACCGCATTGCTCCTCCTGTATCTGAGGTTCAACTAATGGTCGGACTCTCCTCTCCAGTACTCTGGAATAGACTTTCCCTGGGAGGCTGAGGAGTGTGATCCCCCTATAGTTGGAACACACCCTCCGGTCCCCCTTCTTAAAAAGAGGGATCACCACCCCGGTCGCCCAGTCCAGAGGCACTGTCCCTGACCGCCACGCTATGTTGCAGAGACGTGTCAGCCAAGACAGCCCCACAACATCCAGAGACTTAAGGTACTCAGGGCGAATCTCATCCACCCCCGGTGCCTTGCCACCAAGGAGCTGCTGAACTACCTCAGTGACCTAAGTTTGGGTGATGAATGAATCTACCTCTGAGTCCTCGGCCTCTGGTTCCTCTATGGAAGGCGTGTCAGTGGGGTTGAGGAGATCCTCGAAGTATTCCTTCCACCGTCCGACAATATCCCCAGTCGAGGCCAGCAACTCTCCACCTCCACTGTAAACAGTGTTGGCAGAGAGCTGCTTACCCCTTCTGAGGTGCCAAATGGTCTGCCAGAATTTTCCCGAGGCCGTCCAATAGTCCTTCTCCATGGAACTCCTCCCAGACCCGAATTTTTGCTTCCGAGACCACCACAGCTGTAGTTCGCTTGGCCTGCCGGTATGCCTCAGCTGCCTCCAGAGTCCCCCAAGCCAACCAGGCCCGATAGGACTCCTTCTTCAGCTTGAAGGCATCCCTTACTTCCAGTGTCCACCACTGTGTTCGGGGATTGCCGCCGCGACCGGCACCAGAGACCTTATGGCCACAGCTCCGGATGGCTACATCAACAATGGAGGAGGAGAACATGGTCCACTCAGATTCAATGTCCCCAACCTCCCTCGGGATCTGGTTGAAACTCTACCGGAGGTGGGAGTTGAAGACCCCCCTAACAGAGGGATCAGCAAGACGTTCCCAACAGACCCTCACAATACGTTTGGGCCTGCCAAGTCTGTCCGGCATCCTCCTCCGTAAGTGGATCCAACTCACCACCAGGTGGTGATCGGTTGACAGCTCCACCCCTCTCTTCACCTGAGTGTCCAAGACATGCGGCCGAAGGTCAGATGACACGACCACAAGGTCGATCATTGATCTCCGGCCTAGGGTGTCCTGGTACCACGTGTACTGATGGGCACCCTTATGCTTGAACATGGTGTTCGTTATGGACAGGCTGTGACTAGCACAGAAGTCCAGCAACAGGACACCACTCGAGTTCAGATCAGGGGGGCCGTTCCTCCCAATCATGCCCCTCCAGGTATCACTGTCATTGCCCACATGGGCGTTGAAGTCCCCCAGCAAAACTATGGAGTCCCCAGTCGGAGCACCTTCCAGCACCCCTCGCAGGGTCTCCAAGAAGGTTGGGTACTCCACACTGCCGTTCGGCCCATAAGCCGAAACAACAGTGAGACACCTATCCCTGGCCCGAAGGCGTAGAGAAACAACCCTCTTGTTTACCGGGGAAAACTCCAGCACATGGCGGCTGAGCTGGGGGGCTATAAGCAAGCCCACCCCAGCCCGAAGCCTCTCACCATGGGGCACTCCAGAGAAGAAGAGGGTCCAACCTCTCTCAAGGAGTTGGATTCCAGAGCCCAGGCTGTGCGTGGAGGCAAGCCTGACTATCTCTAGCCAGTACCGCTCAACCTCCCTCACCAGCTCAGGCTCCTTCCCCCCAGTGAGGTGACATTCCATGTGCCAAAAGCCAGATTCTTTGTCCAGGGTTTGGGTTGTCGGGGCCCTCGCCCATGACTGCTACCCAAAACACATTGCACCGGACCCTTATGCTCCTTCCTGTGGGTGGTGGGCCTACGGGAAGGTGGGCCTACGTCTTTTCTTTGGGCTGTGCCCGGCCGAGTCCCGCAGACAAAGACTCGGCCACCAGGTGCTCATCTGCGTGCCCCAACCCCAGGCCTGGCTCCAGGGTGGGGCTCCGGTGATGCCAGTCCGGGCAATGTAATGGTCCTTGATTTTATTTCCATAAATGTTTTGAACCACTCTTAGTCTGACCCATCACCTAGAACCTGTTTGCCTTGGGAGACCCTACCAGGAGCACTAGGCCCCTGACAACATGGCTCCTAGGTTCATTCGGGTACTCAAACCCCTCCACCACAATAAGGTGGCGGTTCAAGGAGGGGACATCAACATCATCAGACTTCAGTTTATCATAAACTGCTTTTCTGAATAGACCACTCAATTACTGCTGAAATTTATGCTCAAGAAAAACACATCATAGCTGCTAAACTACCTTAAAATACCAGCATCAGGCATCAAGGGATTATGATATGAGGTAACAAAATTATGTGCATATTGCTTAGTATGTAATAAAATATATTTTTGTTTAGCAAAAAATGTGCTACTGCTTATTTTGACTATTTTAACTATAAGTTATTTAATAACTTAAAGAGCATTGCAGCACACCGACATTGTAGAGGAACCAAAAGTGCTATGAATCTTTTAAGACAAACTTCAGTAAACTTAGTTGTCAAGATACACAAGTAGTTTGTGGACATCTGACAATCACATCCATATGTGGTTCATCCCCACTTGCCACAAAGTTGGAAGCACACAATTATCTAGAATGTCCCTGTACACAAAGCATACTTCATGAAGTTATAGTTTGCCAAAGCCTGCACAGAGCCATGACCTCAACCTCACTGAACACATTTAGAATGAACTAGAATACATACTGAGCCCCAAACCTCTTCACCCATTATCAGTGCCAGACCTCACTAATGCTGTTATGGCTGAATGAGCACAAATAATCGCAGCCACACAACAACTTCTAGCAGAACATCTTCCCAGAAGAGTGGCAAAGGGAGAGAAATTCTGAAATAAGATGTTCAAAAAGCACAATGAGTGTGACAGTCATCTGTCCACAACCCTTTGGTCCTATAGTTTAACATAGGCATAAGCACTTGACAACTGAAGTCAATTGAAACTCCTTTTGTTCCCCAATTTTCATTTCCCCTACATGCTTCCAATTAAGGACATAATGAAATGTTCCCATTTGCCATTACTTTCTTTACAAAGAGAATGGCATTCAGTATGGGGTGATTGACTTGTGGGAGGATGCCAACCTCTGATGCCATTTTGACACAAGTAGGTCAATTGCTCAACAACTGTGGAATTGACTTTGATAAAGTTGCATACACTGCTGCTTTGAATTAGTGGAGGCATCAGTCTGTATTCACTCATTTGAGAAAGGAGAAGTCCAGTCTTCTTGCTCCAGCATGCATTTGTCATTTCCCCACACAATTCTGTAAAGCATTCAAGAAACTCTCTTAAGATGTTAAATTATTAGATCATATATACAATGAGTTTTCTCGTAGTCTAAAACATGAAGCCTGTTTTGAGTTTCTAGAAATGGGATGTAAGGTACTGTGCCATGTGCCCACCAGGTGGCTTTCCCTGTTTGCAGCAGTGAATATGTGTTTCATTTAAAAGAGAAGTGGACAACTGTCCATGAATAATATGGGATTTAGTTAAAATCATAAGAAGATGGCCTGAGCCCAGACATAGAGTTTTCTATTGCAGTTTTTCTATCCACATTATCAGACATTCAAGATGGAGTCAAAGTGAACTGTGTTGATGGCAAACAGCTTTTTATTGAGTACAGCATATTGAAACAGGTACTCCTAAGCCTTCACAAGAAATGGGTTTTCATTCAATGAGACTCAGCAAATCTCTTCCAAGTCATCGAACATGCTCTTGCAATTTCTGTAAACAATGCATATATGAAGCAGGTTTTCAGTGTTATGAACAATCTTTTGAGAAATGATATAAAAAATTGTCAATGAATGTTATCAATGCAGAAATCTGCAGTTGATTTTATTTTGGATTGCTGTTTGCTGACATCTACAATCTTGTTTTAAAGGACAAAACACTGCTGACAACAGCAGGGTCAAATACAAAGTACAGCTGGAAGAAACATTACGGCTGAGTATAATGGAAACCTTAAATGTGTGTTAGTGCATAACGGTTGTCCAGTTTTAGCATAAAAAGTGCTAATCCGACATCGATGCCTGCTTTGTACCACTGGTAGCTGCACCAAATGGGGCTCAGTGCCAAGATGTCCAATTATGACTGCAATAGAGAACTAACAATATTTTATTTTATATGACACATGAAGGCAATATGTTAGTCATTCTCCTGCTAGCGCTGGAACAAATCTCACTCCTTGCAGTGAAACATTTAGGCCCAGACATGGAGAGGATCTGCACCAGCTTGGTTTACAAGTGACAAGTGTGCAACACATTCTGCCTTCCCAGACATGTGTAAACCAATCCCACAAAATCTAAATTGCTTGCCAGGTATTTTGGACCTTGTACAACGTGGTCCTAAGGTCCAATGTCCACAAAGGTCTTACTGGCCTTGTGTGAACCCAATACAGCCTGCCCTCAGGCTCTTTGGAGCTGTATTCTTCCCATGGAGCAAGCTTAAAGGAACACCTACCCACCACTAAAAAGTTTTGCAGAGTATGGCCATGAAGGGTGGTGGCTTGTATTGAGCCAATTTCTGTACAAAAATACCAGTGGGCAGTAATATTCAATATTTTGTAAATCCTGATGACAGTGTCGAAGAGATACAATCATCCAGAGTTCAAGTGTAGAGGTCAAGCTAGATTCACTGAGAAAGTTATTCTCCCCCTGACCCAATGGATGGAAGACATTATAGTACTCGCTAATTGGATTTCACCAGGTCACACTGTGTGGCACCATCTCCTAATGAGAGTGCTAGGATTGCTGATGGCAGTCATCGTGGTAGTATTATTTGGCTTGCTGGAAGCAAGCAAATTTCAGCAGTGGGCTATCAGGTTGCAGCTGAATCCCAAATACCACAGGCAGAGACATGTCTTCATCTCTGTGAGAGGGGTACAGGCTCTAGCTTGCTGGCTAATCTGAACAAATGGTGTCCCACATCTTGATACTTTTGGCTAGGTGTGGGTGGACATTTTACAGAACTCACTGATCATGGATTTCCATAGCTAAAGCACTGGCTTGTGACTGGCCTAAGTTTATATAAATCAACTAGGCTGTAGACTCCTACTAGTAGCTTTGAAGCATGGCCTTGGCTCCCACTTCTACGTTAAACAGTGTTGGGAACACCCTGGTAGCTTCCTCCGAAAGCAGAAAGATTTGGCACCCCCAGCCAGGTCACCTCTGGAGCAAGTGCAGACTGAGGATTGCAAATTAGAAGTCCAGGAAACACTGCAAAAGCCCCTATCACATAGTTCTTGTGTGCTGGATGCTGTTCCTTAAATGGTGTGCACATTACAGACTAAACCTTCATTCTTGAAAAGCTTTTCTTCAGTGACTCCTTGACATTGGCAAGTGTCCATTTGCACTAAAGGTAGATGTAAGAGGATCATTTGCTCCTCCCAGTAGTGGGAGAGTGGTTCATCTCCCAACATATTAGCAGTTCTAAAGCGAGTTGGTTCCTCGTGGCATTGTGAGATATGTTTTCCAGGTGATCTCACCACTTCTGGTAGTTAGGAGCTGTGAAATAAAACATTATTTATATATGTACCTAGAGTTCAGTGAGTTCTTTCTGAATGGGTCTATTGGAACCCAGACCAACCCCACAAGAGGTTGGCAAAAAGGCTCCAGGGGAAAAAGGAGGTATATGCCCATGGTATCAATTGCAAATACA
This sequence comes from Hemibagrus guttatus, assembly GCA_033459395.1. Classification (NCBI taxonomy): domain Eukaryota; kingdom Metazoa; phylum Chordata; class Actinopteri; order Siluriformes; family Bagridae; genus Hemibagrus; species Hemibagrus guttatus. Next base: position 18,181,249 of record JAUCMX010000016.1, on the reverse strand, counting down.
TCATATGTGATCATATGAGAAGTGTATGCATGCATACAAATGTGCATTGGTAACCTTGCGTAATATTATCAATATAATATATAATCGCCTAATATTGTCAAGATGATCATAACTACAGTGGACCAGCAGCTAGTAAGGACAGAGTGAACATCTCTCTCTCTCTCTCTCCTCTCTCTCTCTCTCTCTCTCTCTCTCTCTCTCTCTCACACACACACACACACACACACACACTTTTCCACATTGCTAAGGTAAGTGTAGTGGTTATATTTCCATGCTATTTTCTGCACCCGTAACTGTACAAGCCTCACAAAACCCCACTGTAAGCTGAAATCCACACTCAGAAGCAGATCAACTGTCTGCAGCCGCAAAAGTTAGCACAAGCTCACAGCTACAGGCACAAGCTGATATGAAAGTTTTAAATTTCAATTGTCTAAACTTTGTGCATGGTCTACATTAGTACTGTAAACCATGAAATAAGGTTAGGCATATCATTGCATAAAGTTGTAATATCATTGCATTTAATAAACGACTACAGAGGCTTTTTAAACAGAGCAAAGAGCAAGCTGACTAACATGCCCTTTGTCCTGTGTCTGGTGGTAAATTCTACATTTTTTTTTTGGATTTATTTATTTTGCAGTAATGTTTATTTTGGTCAGGGCCGTTACTGTATACAGAGCCTATCCCTGGAACCAACCGTTGGAATACACCCTGGATGGGATACCAGACCGTAAAGATTGACCTAGGTACACACATTTTCAAGCTCATTCATGCACTATTTAACCAAAGGTATGTGGACAGCTGACCATGACACTCCTTCATGACACTTCTTGAAATGGGCATTAATATAGAGTTGGTCCCTCCTTGGCTGCTATAACATGCTCCACTCTTCACCTGTTTTTGGAACGTGGCTGTAGGGATTTGTGCCCATTCAGCCTCCAGAGCTTTATTGAGGTTGGGCACTAATATTAGGGGAGAGGTCAGGGGTGAAGGCACAGCAGGTAGTAAGTTTTCAGTGAGGTTGAGGTCAGGGGTCTGTGCAGAGCATGCAAGTTCTTCTACACCAAACTTGGCAAACCAATGGCTGTTGCTTTGTGCATAGGGGCATTGTCATGCTGGAACAAAGTTAGCAACTTAGTCTGGAGGGAAATGAAATCTTATATATGTTACAGCACACAAAGTCATTGTAGACAATTTTTGGGGAATGTCCATGGTCAAGTGCCGAAATACTTTTAGCTAATTAGTGCACCTAGTGGTTATTTACAGTATAGCAAATCTTTCTACTGGCGTGTTTTTAGAGATGGAAGAAAACAAGTAATCAAGGTGAACATTCAAAGCCAGAAATCCATACTTGCTCTTTATGTTTGTGTTGGTGTCATTTATAATGTACAGCTGAAAACTTCACGACCACCTGCATTAACAAACAAACAAAAAAATATCTGTATTTTATTAGGTGATGGTGAGATGGTGAAGAACTATTTCCAAATGTGATGCCTTAATAAATCTGTCTGTTGGAAACTGGAGAGACAGATCAAGTGTCTGGAGTCAGATACAGTGCAAAGTTTAACTACACAGAAGCATGTCCTAATATGAAAGTGACATTTAATAATAATTCCCCACCTTTTATCATGGTTTACAATATTTAAATGGCATTGGATCTTCAGAAAAACAAACAAGCAAATAAACAAACAAACAAGCTACTGCTTATTGCTAGTCACAGACCATAAACTTCTTTCCCCTCAGCATTATACACTACAGCTAGACATTTGTTTTGTTTCTCATGAAGTATTGTGTGCTTTCTACATTTTTGTACACTTTGGATGTTTATGTTTTTGAAGGTATGTGATATTGTACATTTGAAATGCCCTATTTCGACAGCTGCTACCATTTACGAACACAAATATCAGCTTTCCCAGAAACTGGAAAAGTATCCTACAAGGTTACTTTTCATGCACCAAGGAGGAGTCAAATTCCAGACTGGATGTTGTGCAAACTTATTTTTGGTTTGTGCTACGATGAAAACCTCCATTTATTATAATTTTAGACAGCATGAACTTTTTGGTGCAGTTTATTTTTGCTGGCTTTCTTGTATTAGCTTTGCTAGTTAGCATACTGTGGATGTATCTAATTTTTTAGCTGAACAGAAAGCTAGTTATCTAACTATCTATGCTATATTCTGGTCTATGGCTATCTATTTACTGTATCTAAGGTATATTATAGTCATTGACTCAAATCATTAATTATGATTAAAATGAATTGTATTCAGTGGTTCAATCCTGAGATCTTGTTATTGTCTGTCTTGCAGTTATATCCTAGCCTCTAAAGGATGCTGTATAATTTTTTACTTCATGCCTTAAAAGCCCTAACAGGTGTGGGGTGCAGCTGAGGCTTGTTCAATCTTACATCTGTTTTATTGTTCTTTCGTTGACATTAACAATAAAGGTGCAGTTGTGAGAACAATTGCTGGCATGTGTTTGAGCTCCACAACACCCACACAGGAACATCAGGCCTTCCTGCACTTGTATTCCACACACACACACACACACACACACACACACACACTAAAGTCATTCTAAGAATACACACTTGGATTAGTGTAGATGAAAAAAACATCACAAAATTTGACTGTGATTTTATGCCATTTTGCATCACCTATTGTTTTTTTCTTTACGTGCTCAAAGACGGCACATGAACATTTTCGAGTAGTTTCTGGTTTTCTTTCTACTTATAATAATAATAATATTATTATTAATAATAATAATAATAATAATAATAATAATAATACTGCTAAGTGTTCACATACTGTACAATCTGTTCATGGTGTCATTTCAGTTTGTGCTATCAGTTTAGCGCTGGGGTTAAAGGTTAAATTTAAAAAGTATAAAAAGTGTTTGTGGATATTTATGTGTCCACTTTATTAGGAACACCAGCAAACTTGGGGGGGGGGGGGGGGAATAACCACTCAGATACAGGGCTAAAAGCTTGAGGAAATGTTCACATCAAACATCAGAATGGGGGAAAAAATGACCGTGGTGGTGTTGGTGGTGCCTGACAGGTTGGTTTGAATATTTCAGAAAAGTCTGATCTCACACCGAAAAGCAAAACACATCCAGCGAGCAGCAGTTCAGCAGGAGGAAACACCTTGTTGATGAAGAGAAAAGCTAAACTGCTTCAGGAAGAATATGGCAACCAAATAATCATTCTTTACAACCATGGTGAACAGAAAAACATCTCAGAATGCCAAAGATGTCAAACCTTGAGGTTTAAATAGATATAAATAAAATAGATATATTGAGTGGAATAGAAAGGATTCAGAAGCAAGACATTATGACTTAAACACTGAATTCATTTTTTTATATAAGAGTGTAGGATTGACTGAAAGGCTTCATCCAAACTGTTGATCTTCTTCTTCTTTCGGCTTTTCCCTTCAGGGGTTGCCACAGCGAATCATCTCTCTCCATCTATCCCTATCTTCTGCATCCTCAACACCTGCACCCACTAGCTTCATATCCTCATTTATTCCATCCATATACCTCCTCTTTGGCCTTCCTCTTTGCCTCCTGCCTGGCAGCTCCATGTCCAACATTCTCCTACCAATATACTCACTCTCCCTCCTCTGAACATGTCCAAACCATCTTAATCTGGTCTCCCTAACTTTGTCCCCCAAACGTCCAACATGAGCTGTCCCTCTGAAGTACTCATTCCTAATCCTGTACAACCTTGTCAGTCCCAAAGAGAACCTCAACATCTTCAGCTCTGCTAACACTACCTCTGACTCCTGTCTCTTCCTCAGTGACACTGTCTCTAAACAATACAGCATGGCCGGTCTCACCACTGTCCTGTACACCTTCCCCTTGATTATCGCTGATATTTTCCTATCACACAGAACTCCCGACATCTTTCTCCACACATTCCAACATGCCTGCACTCGCTTCTTTACCTCTTTTCCACACTCTCTGGACTGTTGACCCCAAGTACTTAAACTCCTATACCTTCTTCACCTCTTCACCCTGTAACCTTACTGTTCCACTTCCCTCCCTTTCATTCACACACATGTACTCAGTCTTACTACGACTGACTTTCATTCCTCTTCTCTCCAGCGCAAACCTCCACCTCTCCAGGTTTTCCTCCACCTGCTCCCTGTTCTCACTAAAGATCACAATGTCATCTGCAAACATCATTGTCCAAGGACACTCCTGTGTGACCTCCTCTGACAACTGGTCCATCACTATAGCAAACAGGAAGGGGCTCAGAGCCGATCCCTGATGCAGTCCCACCCCCACATTGAACTCCTCTGTCTGACCTACAGCACACCTCACCACTGTCCTGCTCCTCTCATACATGTCCTGCACCACTCTGACATACTTCTCTGCTACTCCTGACTTCCTCATACAGTACCACAGCTCTTCTCTTGGCACCCTGTCATACGCTTTCTCCAAGTCTACAAACACACAGTGCAACTCCCTCTGACCATCCCTAAACTTCTCCATCAAAATTCTCAGAGTAAAAATTGCATCTGTTGTGCTCTTTCTGGGCATGAACCCATACTGCTGCTCACAAATTTCCACTACCTTCCTTACCCTAGCTTCCACTACTCTTTCCCATAGCTTCATTGTATGGCTCATCAACTTTATCCCCCTATAGTTTCTGCAACTCTGCACGTCACCCTTATTCTTAAAGATCGGCACTAACACACTTCTTCTCCATTCCTCAGGCATCCTCTCACTCTCTAAAACCCTGTTGAACAAACTAGCTAAAAATTCCACTGCTGCCTCTCCCAGACACTTCCAGACCTCCACCGGGATGTCGTCAGGACCAACTGCCTTTCCACTTTTCATCCTCTTCAAAGCCTTCCTGACTTCATCCTTTCTAATCTTATCTTCTTTCTGTTCCACAGAGTTCACCCTTTTTACTCTTTTTTCCCTCTCATTTTCCTCATTCATCAGCTCCTCAAAGTACTCCTTCCATTTCCTCTGTACACTCTCCTCACTTGTGAGCACCCTTCCATCTCTATCCTTAATAACTCTAACTTGCTGCACATCCTTCCCATCTCAATCCCTCTGCCTAGCTAACCTGTGCAAGTCCTTCTGTCCTTCTCTAGTGTCTAACCTAGTGTGCAACTCGTCATATGCCTTCTGCTTGGCCTTAGACACCTCCCTCTTCACTCTGTGCTGTAACTCCTTGTATTCCTGTCTATTCTCTTCAGTCCTGTCCATGTCCCACTTCTTCTTGGCTAACCTCTTCCTCTGGATACTATCTTGAACTTCCTCATTCCACCACCAAGTCTCCTTATCTTCTTTCCTCCTTCCAGATGACACACCCAGCACCTTTCTCCCTGTCTCCCTTATCACTTCTGCTGTAGTTTCCCAGTCATCTTGCAGCACTACCTGACCACCCAGAGCCTGCCTCAACTTCTGTCTAAGTTCTGCACAACATTCCTCCTTTTTCAGCTTCCACCACTTGGCGTTCTTCTCTATCTCTATCTTTGACCTCTTCTTCTTGCAGACCATCAAAGTCATCCTACACACCACCATCCTATGCTGTCTGGCTACACTCTCTCCCACAACCACTTTACAGTCACTAATCTCTTTCACATTGCGTCTTCTACATAGGATGTAGTCTACCTGTGACTACCTGTGTGCAAAGTCCACTACCATCTGTCCTTCAAGGTTCCTTTCCTTAACTCCAAACTTGCCCATCACCTCCTCATCACCTGTGTTCCCCTCACCAACATGTCCATTAAAATCCGCTCCTATCACCACTCTCTCACCCGTGGGAATACTCTCCATCACCTCATCTAATTCACTCCAGAATCTCTCTTTCTCCTCTAACTCACAACCTACCTGTGGGGCATAACCACTAACAACATTCAACATCACCTCTTCAATCTCTAACTTCAGACTCATCACCCTGTCTGACACTCTCTTCACCTCCAGAACATTCCTCACAAACTCCTCCTTCAGGACCACACCTACCCCATTTCTCTTTCTATCTACACCATAATAAAACAGCTTGAATCCTGCTCCTATACTATGAGCCTTGCTACCCTTCTACCTGGTCTCCTGTACACACAGTATATCCACCTTCCTTCTCTCCATCATATCATATCATACCTTTCCCTGTCATAGTACCAACATTCAGAGTTCCTATTCTCAGTCCTACACTCTTACCTTTCCTCTTCTCTCTCTGTCTGCGCACTCTCCTTCCTCCTCTACTTCTTCGACCAACAGTAGCCCAATTTCCACCGACGCTCTGTAGGTCAACGGCGCCGACAGCGGTTGTTGTTAACCCAGGCCTCGAACAATCCAGTATGAAATTCGTACTGACGATATGTGTGTATGTGAGTGTGTGTGTGTGTGTGTGGAGTTTGCATGTTCCCCATGTTCTTTTGGGGGTTTCCTCCAGGTACTCCAGTTTCCTCCTCCAGTCCAAAGATATGTAAAACAAACTTGCTTTCGGCTGCTCCTTGTTCGGGGTCGCCACAGCGTACCAACTGGTCCGCACAACAACTTGGCACAGGTTTTACACCGGATGCCCTTCCTGCCGCAACCCTCCCATTTTTCCGGGCTTGGGACCGGCACTGCAACCAGTGGCTGGGGTTGAGGCATTGGCTGGGAATCGAACCCGGGCCTTCTGCATGATAGGCAAGCAACCTACCACTGAGCCACCAATGCCTCAGTCCAAAGATATGTAAATGGGTGTAAGCAACTTACATAATGGGTGCCCCGAGATCCCTAGAATAGACTCCAGGCTCCTGGTGATCCTGTGTAGGATAAATGGTACAGAAAATGGGTGATTGAGTGGATGCTAAAAATAAGAAGGAGGACTAGTATTCAGGCCAAATGTGAAAATGGTAAGAGGCAACAGTTTAAAGGGCAAAAGGAAGAAGGAAGAGAGAGAGAGAGAGAGAGAGAGAGAGAGAGAGAGAGAGAGAGAGAGAGAGAGAGAGAGAGAGAGAGAGAGAGAGAGAGAGAGAGAGAGAGAGAGAGAGAGAGAGAGAGAGAAAGAAAGAGAGAGAGGAATTGGGGTGGTAGAGGAAAGGACTCCAGACAGGACTGGGTCTTTGAGGCTTCTGACTGTCTAATGATAATGAGGCTTGTACGATGTGGATCATTTCTATGATGGCATTAGAAGGTCTTCTGACAAAAAAGTATGGGAATATACCAGTGAAAGTTGCTGAAAGTTGTCTGCTGTTTGTTTTTTTTTGTTTTAGAAGTCCATCATCAATCCAATCCATCAATTCAGCTGGTGGTGGTAATGCCACCAATACCCTGAAAAGAAGAAGAAGAAGAAGAAGAAGAAGAAGAAAACATGTACATGTCAGTAGGCCATATGGTGTTATGGAATGATAACCTTAACCAGGACCTTAACCAGGATAAAGCGCTTACTGAAGAATGAATGAATAAATGAATGAATGAAGGAAGGAAATGACAGTATTTTAGATTACTCATGTATGGCTTGTGTCCGTTCCACATCCTTTGTAAATAAGTGTGTCATACAGTCCCAGAAACCACAGAGGACACATTATTCATTATGACTTAGTGGCACTGTGTGTGTGTGTGTGTGTGTGTGTGTGTGTGTGTGTGTGTGTGTGTGTGTGTGTGTGTGTTTCAGAATTCATCTGAACTCACGTTATTTATGTCCTCAGCAGACATAATAATCTGGTGTGTAACTCAGTGATGGAGGACTGGCAATTTAACGTAGCAGGATATCAGTAGGACAGACAACCCAGTAGGGAGGAATAAGGAAAATGCTGACAAGGCACACTGAGATTCCGGCAAATTCTCTTAAAAACCTAGCGGATTCATATGGAGAGGTTCAGCTTGGTTCAGACACACACCTCATACTTCATAGACTCTCCAAAAGTCTAAGTCCAATAAAAAGATTAAAAAGAAGTCTAACACAACTCAGAAGTGAGCAGTCATTTAAGATCACTACAGCAGTGCAATGCTTCACATCACATGATGAGCAGGGAGATCTCTGCTACAGCAAAATCATCATACTACAGCAGGGCTTTATTTAGTAGAGTTAAAATAAAAATAAATAAATAGCGAAAAGTCGATGCACAATTCTTGCAAGGCCGACCTTAAAGTCATAGGATCACCCCATGCTAGCTATGTTTCAGCCAGCTAAGCTCTTCATCTTTTTAGCTAGCTAACGTAATGGTACCACACAGAGAACGTGTACATCAGTAGCTAGCTTACTGTAGTCTTTCTTAAAGCAGCTAAAACGGTATATCAAGCATAATCTGCTCTCTGGTAATTTATTAATTTAGTTACTAGCTAAATTAGTCAGCTAACTCTTCACTATAACAGCTATCTATTTAGCTAATTGTCTGTTTATCTGCCCTGAGGAAAAAATGCTAAAAGAAAATATAGGCTGTATATTCAGAAATAGATACAGCTATTTTTTTTTTTTTTTTTTCTATTTTATTTATTATTTGTTTTTATATGTTTAAAATGTTATCTGATACAGTGTACTCTCATTGTGCACTTTATTAGGAACAGCTGTATGTGCACATTCATGCAGTTATCCAATCAGCCAATCACAGGTCACGAGCTTCAGTTAATGTTCATATTGAGCATCAGCATGAAGAAAAAGTGTGATCTCTGTGACTTTTGGCTGACTGGATAACTGAACAGGTGTACATGCATTTCTAATAAACTGCACGGTGAGCGTACAGCTAAAGATGTATGACAAAATCCCGATAAAACCATAAATCCTAATTTTAAAAGAAAATAAGATTAATACAGTGTGTATGCTTTGTTATGACTGGATCTTCCATCCTTTCCCCGTTCCCTCTCTCCCTCACTAAGAGCTCACAGACCACAAGAGCACTTGTGGTGTCTCCTAATCAGAAGTGCGCAGGTGTTTTCCAGCTCTGCAGCTCACGACTCTTTCTCTCTCTCTCTCTTTTATTGTCTGATTGTGTGAAATCGCTCTTGTAATCTCTCTCTGCCCCCCCACACTGCTTGAACTGTAAACACCCGAGACATTTGTCATGGATTTCAAAACCACCTGACCCCCTGTGCGCTAAAGATGCTATTTTAAGATGCTGGCAAAAACTTCTGCTGTGTATGCTGTCGGAAAATAGGCTTAGCAGGACGCGTGCTTGAGGGCGTGGCAGTAAGTAAGCGAGGGAAGTGTCACACACTCACATATACACACTCCTGGGGGCGGCTGAAAGTGGATGGGTGAGAGAAATGCGGGTGTTACAGTTATACACAGATATTATTGTGTTATACAGATTAATCCATAGATGTTCAGTATTAGCTACAGCTTCAGTCACTGATTTATTCAGGTTTAGGATTTAGTGCTTGCAAAACTCACATGGAAACGAGATACTATTATACTCAACACTATTAATGATCATAATTTTTGTTAATTTTTTTAATTGGCACAAAAACACCGCAGCCTGTGGCACTCGTTGTGTAATTTGTGTACGTGATCATGAACATTGAGTCAGAAATTACTGAGTATTTAAGAAACTAACTGAAACATTAGTGGAAGCTGGATTGAATTTGGGCAGTGATGCCTTAATGGTTAAGGTCCTAGGTTACTGATTATGAGGTCAGGGGTTCGAGCCCCAGCACTGCCACTCTTGGTCCCTTAAGCAAGGCTCTTAACCCTCTCTGCTCCAGGTGTGCTGCATCATAGCTGACCCTGTGTTCTGACCCTGAACTCCATAACATGCTGGGATATGCGAAGAAAAGAATATCACAGTGAAAAAAAGATCAAGGAACGCCTGGTCAACTATGTGATAAACCTAAAAAGGCTGTAGAAAGCTATGAGAGATAATAATAATTGCTCAGGTGCTTTTTTGAAATTCTAATCCCAATTCTTACAGCGAAGTGTCGCACACGAGACAAGCCATTAGTTAAAGCGGCCACACACTGTATTTATCCAGTCGTCACTGGTGATGGTGCAATTATGCAAATAAGGTTACCTCAGAGTTTAGGAATGTACAGTGTTAAGCAGATTATGAATACACATTAATTGTTAACCCTGGGTAAAATCTGAGCAGTGTGAAACGTCAAACAAGATAACCCAGGATTCCTAAAGTGTATGAAAAACCAAAGTTACTACTTCAAGTGTAAAATGCCCTAATATGTGAGTTTTGAGATACAGTTTCAGTGAGTCATCTTTGCATTCCTCTTCAGAATCTTCAGCGGAACAGGAGCCGGAAACACAAATCAAACATATTTATAGACTTTTGAGAAATGCACTTAGCATTTGAGACACATTTGGATTGAAACGTATCTTATGAGTCTGGTTGTTGTCTCTTCTTCTCTTTTTGTATGTGTGTGAGTGAGTGAGTGAATAGGCCGAGTGCCAGAAAGCAGAATGTTTCCAGACATGAGGAAATCTTGGAATATGAACAAGGACTCTCCATAAAACCTAATGATTGTGTGCTTTGTCCATTTGTTGTACTCAGGGTCCCAAGAGGAATCATTCAATTTTTTTTTAAAGATGATCCAAAACTCCAACATGATTCTGTCATCTTCCAGTTTTAAAAATATATATATATATATATATATATATATATATATATATATAGGAAAAGAGAGAGAGAGAGAGAGAGAGAGAGAGAGAGAGAGAGAGAGAGAGAAATGAGGGAATAAAGAGAAAAATAGAGAGACAGGTAGAGTGTTGATGGACTAAAAAAGAAAATAGAGAGTGAGAGAGAAAAGAAATATATAATAGAGAGAGAGAGAGAGAGAGAGAGAGAGAGAGAGAGAGAGAGAGAGAGAGAGAGAGGAGATGGACTAAAAAAGAAAATAGTGAGAGTGAAAAGAAATATATAATAGAGAGAGAGAGAGAGAGAGAGAGAGAGAGAGAGCGAGAGAGAGAGAGAGAGGAGATGGACTAAAAAAGAAAATAGAGAGTGAGAGAGAAAAGAAATATATAATAAAGAGAGAGAGAGAGAGAGAGAGAGAGAGAGAGAGAGAGAGAGAGAGAGAGAGAGAGAGAGGAGATGGACTAAAAAAGAAAATAGAGAGTGAGAGAGAAATAGACAGAAAGAGACTGGCTTGCTCTATCTTAGCTGTGTGAGCCACATGAAGTTTGACTGAATAAAAGTGGGGAATTTTACTCTTTTGCTTTTTGCTTATTTATCCTCCTTTCCTTTAAGAGGCTTCAGACAGTGCAGACTTGAATAGTCTCCTGGGGGTCTGTTGATGTTCATGCAAATATTGGTATGCCACTGCAGATGTAAACAGTTGTTCCCTCACCAGCCTCCTTTTTATTTCTTTGTCTTGAAGTGAATAAGACGCAAAAATTTGCAGATGCTCATGTTAACAAGAAACAGAAACCAGAAGTGTAAAGTCCTCTGTGCTGACTCTCTGTGTATTATATGCGCAATGTGACACTTTTGGACTGCATACAATGGTTATCAGTATATATTTTTTTTATTTGCTAGAATATGTTAATAAGTTTGAGTACTGTCTGTGCAAAATATATCTCACTATGTCGCTTTATGACTGCATTCATTGTTTACAGTTTACTATTATATCACCTGCATACTTTAGCTACTTTTTGTATGGCCTAAGACCTACTTATTTACTGGTTAGTTGTGCAATAATGTCACACAAAAAGCACTTTTTTTGCACACAACATTGAACTTGAAATCTGAATCTTCATTTTCTTTGCATGCTAATCAACTCTATCACACGTATATTAGGACACATGCTGGGTCAAGTCTCTGAAATGTACCTGTATGTTACTTTTTTAAACATGACACCAATGTGAAAGACTGCCATCCAATATAGAATGTCTTCTGAGTGTGTAAGGAAATCAGTGCTGGCTCTGTAGTGGTGCAGTGGACCCTCTTGTCATGCCTCTCGCTAAATAGGACGATGGTTGATGGTTGAACTGAAGACTGTTCTCTCAACCAGGTGGGAGTCAATTATTGGGAAGATTTTAAAGCCTTCGGTTGTCTAACAAGTGGAAAATCATCCTCCAATGTCTGCTTCGCTTTCTGAGAACTTTTAAAAACCTTAGCTGTTACAAATCATCTGAGTCAGCCATTTTTGCAGAACTCTGCTCTATTTTGAAAGCTTTTCCTGGATAAACAGTAGTACGCAGTTTAAGGTTTAAGATGTAGGCCATCGTTGCGTGCCCGCACGACATCATTTTGTTGCTTCTCTGTTTATTTTCTTCCTCTACATGTGATCAGGACGTAAACGGACCCGTGCTGATTTGACCATTTTTCCACGTTCATATGTGAGAATAAATATTTTCAGAATGAGGAAACCATCCTTGCGAGAGCAGCGTTGGGTTTCCCTCATAAGTGCCCGAAGCGAAAATGGATCCTTGGGGCTGCTGATTTATGGCTGCCATTTTAGTCTGTGGTTTTGGGAGCTCATGTGGTTGCGCAGGAAACACAACAGTGACTGAGGATTTGTGAACAATTTATTCTTTTTTAAGTGATTCTTTTTTAAGTACAAATCAATTTGCAGGCACGAGAAAATTAAGGCCTCATGGTTTCACCAGACACTTTTTAAAAGATCTACTACACTTGTTAACAGTTTCATTTGAGAACTGAATCTGAATATGAGCCGCACACTTAATGTGACTGTGTTTCAAAACACCTTACCGTAGTTTACAAAGAATAACTGCATGAATTATATCGCGTGCAAACAGAGTGAGGAATTCTGACAAGGTTTTGTTGTTTTCAGTAGAAACTGAGCATGAAAACATTTAATGCCAACTAATACTGCGGATGCGAAGTGAGTCAGTTTGGATTGACACTGAGTGTGTTTACATTTGCCTAATTTCTTCAAACTGAATTAGTGCAATCCGATTGCAGATTGTAAAAAAAAAAAAAAACCAATTAGCGTTTATATATGTAGCCTAAACACTGCAATCGGGTTCCAAACTTCTGCACAAACATAACACGTAAATAAACATACACACCACTGCACTGCACATGTTTACATGAAGGTTTTTCAACAAACCAATTACTAACAGATTATTCAGTTGCATGTAACCTTACTGACATCCCATGTTCAAGACCTTCAGGGAAAAAAGTCATTATTTTGCTCAGGTGAAAGACACAATCCTCTGTGGAGGCTGTCAGTTCAGCTTTTTTGCAGGCAGGATCAAGTTTCTACATGAGCAACCATTTAGTTAATTAGGACCGAAGTCTCTTCACAACCAAGTTAGAAATTTCTAATGGAATCATTGTAACTATCATGAATAGTAGTAAATTTAAAACCATTTTATAAACTCGGCAATATCGGGAACAGCTTGCAATTTTTTTGGAAAAAAAAGCACTTTTTTTGCACACAACATTGAACTTGAAATCTGAATCGTCATTTTCTTCGTATGCTGTTTTTGCGCTAATTTGCGCAGGTGAAACTGACAAGGATTCTTTCTGTACTCAGGTTTGACACATGAATGGAAGAGAGATTTGGGCCAAGACATTTTGTGTGACATAACATGCATTCAGCCAAATCTCTCTTCCATTCATGTGTCAAACCTGAGTACAGCTGTATATGTCTAAAAGAAAGAATGAGTTTAAAAGAAAGAATCCTTGTCAATTTCACCAGTTCAAATAGGTTTTTTCCAAGCATTTATGTCCACAGCAATCACAAAAAAACTTGTGCAACATCAGCATCAGCTTATGGTTGAGCGTTTAATATACTGTAGGTATTTTCTTTTGTAATTGGACTTCAGAGCATTCAAGATTCAGCCTAGGTCCAATCCACATTGCAGTGCTGAGCTACTGTTTATAATATAAAATTATATAACACTAATCCTGGGTAGCATTACAGCTTAGTGGTTAGCATGTTTGACCAATACCTCCAGGGCTGGGGGCTCAATTACAGCCTCTGCCCTCTGTGTGAAGCGTTTGCATGTTTCCTGTGCTTCAGGGGTTTTCCTCTGGCTATTTAGATTAATTTCGTCGTGCGTTGTCTAATTTGTCAGTGTGTGTGATTGTGTCTAGTGATGAGTAAGCACCCCGTCCAGAGTGTCCTCTGCCTTGTGCCCCTGAGATCCTGAGTCACCAGGTTCCTTGTGTAGGATGTATGACTTATCACTACAGACGTTGAATAAAGATCCCATGATACTTTAATACTTTGTTTTATTTCATAATTTACAGATCTTAAAGCTCCACGGCATACAGATCGTAGCTTGAAGCTTTGTTCATTTTTTAAATACTTCCATGACAATTCCCTGCTATGACAAACCAAACTATCTATATTTTGCTATGACATTTTAAAAAGCTATTATCATGCTATCGTGGTTACATAGTTAATGTCTCACATAGTTAAGCTAGCTAGCTAGTGAGCTGTCTATGAAGACCAGGTCGGTGTAACACTAGCCAGCCGGCTCAATTTGCTACTTTATTTTTGCGCTATCTATATTTAGCGAACATGCTCTAATGACAGTGTGTGTTGTAACAATAGATAGCAAGCTAGCACAGGCTAGTTAGGCTGAGTGAGCAGGTTTTGTCATCTCAGTTAAATGATTAAAACTACATGTTTTCTTCCTAGTTCATTTCAGCCTGGCACAAGTATGACAGCTAAAACGAAGGCAATTTGTCAAACATTCTGGGCCAAGAGATACTTCCAAAATGTTTCAAAACAGCGATTCTGGTTTATTTTGACACCTCGAGAGTTCAATGGAGTCGACAGGATAATTCATGCTGGTTCGTTTAAAATCTACGATGCATCTCAGCTCACTGCTATAAAGACATGCTCCTTTATTTGTCTTGAGGTCTCGGGCTTGAACGGCAGCCCTCGATGAGGCAGCATGACTTCACCGCTTCACACACATGCATGGTAGACACTCTTAAAGTAGTGCGCTTGTTTAAGCCTGCAGCGAAGTGGTGACACCTCAAATGTCAGCTCGATTTTGTTACTGCGCCTCAAGGGTTTACACAGCAAAGCCAAACGTCATCTGATTCTGGACTGCAGTTAATAATGTTCTCTCTGCTCTGTTGATTTCCTTCTGCACAGTCTGTAGTGCCTTTGTCTGAGGGTGTGTATGTGTGTGTGTGTGTGTGTGTGTGCGTGTGCGCGTGTGTGAAGGGGAACTCCATTCTGACCAGGCATGGCTCCAGCACTCTCTCTTTTCCCATATGATGACTCATAGAAACGTGTTGGGGAATTTTAGCCCATGTGAAAACATTAAGCAAGGTTGATTTTTTTCTTCCTTTATTTTTTATACTTTTTTTTTTTTTTTTTTACTATCAGTGCTACAATAGTTAAATCTTTCCAACCTGATTAGCTCAGATTAGGGAAAAACACACACACACACACACCTTTCCATTTTTTCCACCTTCAAATCAATTTGAGATAATTTTTAAGAATGAAAAGATTTGGTCCTGGTCTCTTTTGGTTAAACGTAGAGCAAGAGCACTCTACAGGAGGTTTTTGTGTGCTTTGCCTCTCCGGTTGGATGGAAAGGAATGACATTTGGCTGTGATCCGTTTTGCAGTCCAAACTTGAAAACAGAAACAGATTCTGGCATTTGTGTTCTTGCTAACAGCAAAAAAAAAAATGAATACAAAAAAAAAAAAAAAGATTTAAATCCTTGACAAAAACACCCAAATGTGGAGGGGGTGGGGGGTGGGGGGGTGGGGGTTTATGGGTTGGGGATGGGATGTAGTTTCACAGGGATGATTGGAGTGGGTGGTGTGACATGAGCGCTGAAATTTTTCTACGAGAGCTTGTTAAATTTCTAATAACATTCCTGTTAGATGTAAATGCTACATGCAAAAAGTTCACATTATATTCACATACAGTATCTTAGTGCCCCATTAGCAGTATTGAGACCCCACAGAAGTGCAGCAGTGTGAAGGTCCTGTTATTTAGTTATTCAGGGTTCCCTCAGATAGACAATCTCAGAGTGCACTTAAAATATGATCTACTGTGTTAATCAGCAAAAAACAAAACAAAAACAAACCAAACACCTCCTCACAGAAAACCCTCACTGTGTCAATAACATTATTTTATTTGTATGTTGAGGATCCACTATAGAAGCTCTGTTACAGTGGGTAGGAAAAGTTTACATACCTCTTTTAATAATGCAGGTTTTTGTATTAATCAGGTAATTGAGATTTTTTCCACTTTTCATCTGCAAAAAAACACAATTCAAAAAAAAAAAGAAAGGAAAGAAAGGTCAAGAAGTTAAGGTTCTGGGTTGGTGATTGGAAGGTTGGGGTTTAAGCCCCAGCACTGCCAAGCTGCCTCTGTTGGGCCCCTGAGCAAGGCCCTTAATCCTCTCTTCTCCAGACGTACTGCATCATGGCTGACTCTGTGCTCTGACCCCAATTTTCAAATGGGAAATGCGAAGAAAGAATTTCACTGTGCTGTAATGTATATATGACAGAAATAACGGCTTCTTCTTCAGGTGAATTCTGGAGACACAACAAAATAAAACAACGTACAATATCCTGGTTGCATACCCTGTTATAATTGGGGTAATGTAATGTAATGTGCCCAGAATAAACCAATCATATTCAAACTCACCTTCAACAGTAATCCTGTCATTAGTGAAGTGATTCTGACTAACCCCAAAGAAAAAGCTGTTTCTGTTGGACATCCTAGACATTGTTTTGGCTTCATTTTGAATTCTGAGAGGAACTTTTTGGACAGAATTCGAAATGGTATGTTTGGTTCAAAAACAAGAGAGCTTATTAGTGAAGCATGCTGGTGGCGGCATCATGCAACAAGGTCAAGCCAAGGTCGGGTGTGGCTTGCTTTTTAGGGATAAATTGTCATCATAATTTTATATCTTCTGTAAATCTGCTTTGTGACTATATCTGTTGTTAAAAGTGGCAAACAAATCAAATACCAATCTAGTTTGCCCCAAAACCTTGCAGGAATCTGCTTTGACAACTAAAGGTAAAGAAGAATTTCCGTTTCCAGCATGATAAGGACTCAAAGCACAAGCACAAGTCAAGAAAGGAATGAATTTGAAAAAAGGAGACCAGCATTTTTGGAAAGAGCTCAGATCTAATCTTATCAAAAAAAGGTGCTTTTGCACATTCATGCAACCCTTTTTGCTTCCCTAAAATGTTTCTCACTTGAATTTTGTTGGACGCTGTGCCACATAAAATGTGGGGGAAAAAGACCCGACATGATTTAGATTAGTTTCTTTTTCACACCTTCGGACCAATCCGAATGCAGCATTCAACAGCGCTGTAGTGTAATAAAGATTATTATCATCTGTGTGTTATTAGTTAAGATATTGATCATTTCTTTTAGATGTGTTGTTCCTAATGATTAGTGTGTGAGAGAAGAGAATCATATTTCAGCAGCACCACCTAGTGTAAGTTTCAAACATTACAGCACTGATCATCACTTGACATCCACCTCGATAAGAGAATTCCTTTTCTCACATTTATCTGAACAAAATCCTCACTTACAGATAAACAAATCAATTCATTCGAAACCTATTATGCATTTGAGATGGACCTTAAATGTTTAAGTTCCTATTAAAAATGAAAATTGATCAAAAATCCATAGATTCCTCAATTCAAATTGATGCTCATATTCGTATATAGTTGCTCAAAATGTTGCACATTTGTACTTGGCCATGTAATACACAGTTATCAAAGACAAATGATTTATAATCAAGCTCGCTGGTGTCACCCAGATGAAGATGGGTTCCCTTTGGTGTCTGGATCCTCTCAAGTATTCTTCCTCACTTCGTCTCAGGGAGTTTTTCCTTATTGCCACCGTCACCTCTGGCTAGCTCATTAGGGATAAATATAAATTTCTCATGTATAATTTATATTCACAATTTCTCTGTAAAACTGCTTTGCAACAATTTGTCCAACGAAACCCCAACAAAGCATCAAAACAATTAAAATGCCAAATCATGCCAATGCAAATGCTTTTATTACAGTTTTCCATTTGCAGTTTGTCACTAGATCATTAACATCGATTTCTTTTCTTTTCTTCTTTTATATAACAAAAACTTGAGCCTGTGTGTGGTGAAGAAGCATCTATCAAATCAGTACAAAAAAACAAACACTGCTAAAATGATCAGTCAGTGAAAGTGTGTTTTGTTTTGTTATTTACAAAAACAAACAAAAAACAAAATGACCTGTATTAATCTATGTGCTGAGTTATTAGTGCAAACACTGGACTTTTAAATATTTGCGCAAAATATCTAAACGTGACGTTCTGATGAGACGTTATTACTAAGTGCCTAAAATAAGGTCAATCAATTACAGCACTTTTTTCGTCATAATATATAAGGATTCAGCTATAGATACAAAATTCTCTTTGCTGTATAGATCAGCCTAAACACACACACACACACACACACTATTGAAAATGTCTGCTTTCTAAAACTGTAAAAAACAGAACAAAAATAAAAACATGATTTGCTTTTTAGCTAGTATGTGTGTGTATGTGTGTGCGTGTGTGTGTGTGTGTGTGTGTGTGTGTGTGTGTGTGTTACATAAATACAAACTGTACAGTTTACAACAATGCTACGATGCAAATTAGTGAAGGACGTATACAATATATCAGTCCATCCAGGATTTCACAAAGTAACATCAAAAATAAACAAAAATTGAAAAAGAATTTTTAAAAATGACCTCAGAATTTCCGCAGATTTGGGCGAAGACGTGTCATGTGATGTCATCACAACAAATTCGTTAAAAGCCATCCTCGATTCACGTGCGTCAAACATGAGTACAGCCATCACAGAAAGTCATTAGATACGTGTCTTCACTGGAAGGAGTTTAAAAGAATCCTGTGCTTGCAATTTCACCCATTCCAGTAGTTTTCCACACACAAAAAAAGTTTTGAATGAAAAAAACCCCAAAACAAAACATGGCAGCAAATTAAGCATCTTTGGCCACAACAATCACAAAAAAAATCTGCCCAACCCTGGAGTGACTGGTATATGTACATACAAAAAAGGTTCCTATTGAAATCAAACGTTAATAAAAGACAGAAATAGAGGCACAAACATAAAACAGGCTAATTACATGCGATTTTGTGCAATAGTGTGCATTTCTGTGTACAGCAAAAATGTGAACTACACAGTCATCTGCAATACTGTCATTCACGTAACATTGTAATATATAAATAAAAAATAAACAAAAGGTACACAGTGGTTAAAAAACAGAGACTGATACATTCATGACATTTACAGTGAGAGCACTTTTTGATTGTATAGTATATTCAGCTTACCAAAATGGACGCACCCATTTTTTATTTTTATTTATTTATTTTTTTTGAAAGGCGTACACGACTGCACTGTTATGTGAGTTTTGATTTAGTTGAACTATAAATGCTTGTGTTTTACACTGTTGATTATAACATTGGCTTACAGGTTAGCATATTCACTTAAATGCTAGCTTATTGTTCTAGAAATGCTATACACAGACGGGAGATTCCACAGACTTGCTTTTTCGAGCGTCGCTGTATACAAATGTGAGTAGTGAGAGATTTCAAATATCTACATCCCGAACGATGGGTGTAATCAAATATCACAGCGCTCGAGTCAGTCAGTTTAACAGGCACGAGACGCCGCAGTGATGCTACGTTCACACACTCAGCGAGCGTTCATTTTCATGACTTCCGGCGACAAGAGTAACAGCGACCGTTGGCGACTAGATTAAAATTGGGCGTGTCCAGTGATGATCAAAGCTGATCAAAGTAGAACTTTATGCAAATATGGATCGACTTGGAAAGCGCATCGACTACCATTCCATTCCATTCCATTGTCTGTACCGCTTATCCGCTCTATCACAATTGGAGTGAATACAGTAGTCGCGCACGTGATCCGTAGCAAAGAGCGCATACTGCTTCTTCTTCATCTCCTATGATATGATGCAGATGAACACTGCTGAATTTAATACACAAACCAAATCTCTCTCCAGAATGGTTAATTCTAGCAATAAGAAAATGGAATAATAGCCAAGAGGAATGCGCCACACACTGATAAACGTTATTAACATGGCAACCAGTACATTTACATTTCTGGCATTTAGCAGACGCCCTTATCCAGAGCGACTTACATTTTCATCTAATTTTTATGCAACTGAGCATTTTTGGGGTTAAGGGCCTTGCTCAGGGGCCCAGTAGTTGCAGCTTGGTGGACCTGGGATTCGATCACACAACCTTCCGATCAGTAGTCCAATGCCTTAACCACTAAGCTACCACACCCCCCATCCAGTACTACTTCATAGTACAGTTACTTGTGTAGATAAACTCGCTGCATGTGTGAACGTAGCTTGAGGTGTGACATATGGAACAAATATATATATACACACACACACACACAACCATGCTGAAGGAAGTCCATTTAAAGCTACCCTGTATATTAGAACATGCCCTTGTCGGCTTCCCCTCACAACACCATGTACATATAAAGCAAAAAGTGCAGGAAACACTGAGTTCCACAGCTAGCGAGTCATACTGTGCTAAGTAACTAGCACACAAGCAGAGTAAAGTAACATCTATCAGCTGTCCTGGACACATCTAAACCCCATAAATGAAATACAAAGTATTTTTTTATTGCTGGAAAGTCGATTAGTCTTTATTTGACACCCGACACACAGCTTGCTCTGACTTCTTCTTCTTATTATTATTATTGTATTATCCTGCTGCTTATTAGCAAGAATAAGTAGGCATGTAAGTTAAACAGCCTAATGTACTTTTACACATCTATAGTGTCTCTGTCTCATACACTACAGTCCATGTCTAATTAATATTCTTATTAAACTTTTATAACAGCAACCATTTAGGCCTGACTTATTTCAAAAAATGGGTTAGAGGATTAGAAAAATATGTTTGGTTGCTGTCTTAGGGGTTCAACACCTGTTACACATCCATCTGTATGAAAATAATCTGTCGTATAATTTATATCTTTCTCTCTCAAAATAAAGACGAATGTATCCAGTATCCGCTTGCAGACACAAAGCATGCTGTAAACCTGTAAACAAACCTGCTCTGTGCAAATGCGTAGTTATGTGCTGATCATCAGATTGACAAAACAACTACAATTTCGAAACATCATAACTTCTCCTGTCGCACTGACGCCATCATTTTTAGTCAATTTCGAAGGGATCTTAAAGGAGCACGTACACCGTTATTGTGTACGATTGGCAAACTGAACGCTCACGCATGACTGAGGAAGAATAGGTGCGGAAATATTTCTCAGCTACTTTGATTAGCACCGTGGAAATGTATGCTAGTTATCTGATGCTTCAGAAACATGACACACATCAACCATCACACAAAAAAAGAGAAAAGATTTTAAAAAATAAATAAATAAAGTCTCACAGATAAACACGGCATTGAAAAACCAAGGCAACTAGAAGTGAAGTCGAATCTGGGGTTAGTGACTTCTTCATGTTTGTCAGCTGGCAGAAATCAGACACTCAGCAAGCAGCGTATGCGAGACACGAAGCTGTTTGCGCTTCACTACAGCAGCTAAGTGAGTCGGAACGAATATTCCGACAATACTGTCAACAATACTTAAAAGTGAGGCGATTGCATTTTTAAAACCATATCTATACACGCCTACTGCTCTGTGAGGGAGATTCTGTCACTTAGCCACTTAGCATGTGCGTCGGTTTGTTTCCTCTTCCATCTTTAAAATCTTTATTTTTATTCTATGATTTTTTATTTTATTTTATGTATTTGTTTTAGTTTTTTAATCACCTTGGAAACTAATATATAATATTAATATCCAAAATTGCTGTGTTGTAGACAAAAATGTTATTTAATTTCATTTCATTCTAATTTTACTTTGTATTGTGTCATATTGTGTACTTGCTAGTATTCATGATGGACGTCAATGTTTTTATAGACTCCATGTTTTTGTGAACCTTCAGCATTTGCTTATTGCCAAAGAAAATAAATATAATCCATCAGTCAGTCACTCACACACACACACACACACACACACACACACACACACACACACACACCGAGGCATGTGCAGTTAAATCAAGGGTCTAAACCTTTCTTACCGGGCATAAGACACAAAGAACCCTGTCTAATAGTAATAACAGTAATGTCTAATAACTGATTATGGCTCACTTTGTTCCTCTAGCACACTGATATTTTTACTTAACAGAAGCGGACTCATTTCTATACATTTTACAACGGATCTTAATTAAACTTGTAAAAACCTCAATCAGACATGAGATACATCACATTTTCAGAGCGGTGTTCTAGGGGTGCGCTGAGTTTATCTACAGGGACTAGATCCAGACTTCACACACCTGTGAATGCTGATGTTATTAAACTCAGACTGCAGTAAGAAGCAGGTTCTATTTGTTGCAGTTTAATGGACGATTAAAAGAAATATTGGTTCTGTCTGATCACAGACATGAACTAACCAGATATTCAGTTTCATGTAAACTGGAAGTTAAATGTGTGGCCACTGCATTCTGACATCAGCAGCTGCTTTGTGATGGCGAAGCTGGAGCTGTTAGTGCTACTAGTCTTAAATTTTATCCTTCTTGCTGCATTTAGCTAATAACAAGAAACTATCCTGGACTGACTATAGTGAACTACACTGTGTGAGAGAAGTGACACGATCGAGACAGTGAAGTGTGTGTACACAAAATTGAATGTATAATGAAGAATATATATTTTACATTATATTCTAGATGTATCAGTTTTGTTTTTTTATCTCCTGATCCAGATGTGGAGTGGAAAAGTGAGGTGTCTCACTCCCCCAGCCACAAGGTGGCACAAACCGTCAACCTTTACTGCATCAGGACGGGTCTAGTGCTTGATTTCCAGGATGGAGGGATTGTGGTCCAGTATAGCCAGGATGATCTTATCCATGTACTGCCGGAGCCGGAAGTTGATTTCCTCTTGTTCCTTCAGAGCCTCGACCAACTGCAGAACGAGAAACACATTTGAGTACAAAAATGTCTTCAAATACAACCAGGCACACTAAAAAGGCAGTCCTTTTTAAAAATGTCAAGTGATCAGCTGTTCAGAGCGGATCACGTCACCGAGTTGTCAGCAAAAATGATAGGCGGTGGATTATGTTTTTATATCAATGAAGACGTGACAGTTTTAAAGAAGATGTGCTGCCCAAATTTGGAAGCTCTCTTTATTAACTGTAAGCCATTTTATTTGCCACGGCAGTTTTCCTTTTTTAATCTGGTGAGTGTGGACATTCCTCCTGATGCACGTGTGAGCGTGGCGCTAGAACTGTTGGCCGATCAGATCACACACACAGAGCAGCGTTATCCAGATTCTTTCATTATCATTCTCTGTGAATTTATTAAAGCTAATCTCACCCGCAAACTGTCTAAATACAGACAGCACATCACATGCCCCACCAGGGACAGCAATATACTGGACCATTGATACACTGTTTTAAAGAATGCATACCACTCTGTTCCCCGTGCAGCTCTGGGACTCTCTGATCACATCTTCTACTAGCCTACAAGAAGAAACTTAAATCTGCTAAGCCTGTTGTAAGATCTGTAAAGAGATGGAATAATGAAGTAGAGTGGGATTTACAAGCCTGCTTTGACCTCACAGATTGGAGTGTTTTTGAGGCTGCAGCTACTGATTTGAATGAGCTCACTGACACTGAGACGTCCTACATCAGTTTCTGTGAGGACATGTGTGTTCCCTCCAGGACTTATTTAACATTTAACAATGACAACCCCAAAGCTCAAACAACTTCACCAGGCCAAAGAGGAACAAACAGAAGATAAGGAAAGCCAAAGGCCCAGACGGTGTCTCTCCAGCCTGCCTCAATGCCTGTGCTGTCCAGCTATCATCCATCTTCACACTGATCTTCAACAGATCACTGGACCTGTGCAAAGTCCCTTCCTGCTTCAAATGCTCCACCATCATCCCTGTACCCAAGAAACCAAAAATCACAGGACTAAATGACTACAGAACTGTTGCTTTAATGTCTGTGGTCATGAAGTCATTTGAGAGGCTGGTGTTGGACTACTAGAAAGACATCACTGGACCCTTGCAGTTTGCTTACTGATCAAACAGGTCTGTGGATGATGCAGTCAACATGGGACTGCACTACATCCACCAACATTTGGACGAAACAAGGGACTAATGCAAGGAATCTGTTTGTGGACTTCTCCGCTTTCAACACCATCATCCCAGATACCCTCCTGAATAAACTGATACAGCTCTCTGTACCCACCTCCATCTGTCAGTGGATCACCAGCTTTCTGACAGAGAGGCAGCAGCGAGTGAGGCTGGGAAAACTCACATTCAACACCTACATCATCAGCACTTGAGCACCTCAGGGCTGCATTCTCTCACCATTGTTTTTCTCTCTCTACACAAATGACTGCACCTCTAAACACCCCTCTGTCAAGCTCCTGAAATTTGCAGTCATTGGTCTCATCCAGGACGGAGACGAGTCTGCATACAGACAAGAGATTGAGCAGCTGGCTGTCTGGTGCAGTCACAACAACCTGGAGTTGAACATGCTCAAAACTTTGGAGATGATAGTAGACCCTCCTGCTCTCCCCCCAGTCACCATCATGGACAGCATTGTGGCTGCAGTGGAGTCATTCAAGTTCCTGGGAACCTCCATCTCCCAGGACCTGAAGTGGGACATTCAAATTGACTCCATTGTGAAAAAGGCCCAGCAGAGGTTGTACTTCCTTCGTCAACTGAAAAAGTTCAACCTGCCACAGGCACAGAGGACACAGTTTTATTCAGCTGTTATTGAGTCGGTTCTGTGCTCTTCTATAACTGCCTGGTTTGGGTCAGCCAGCAAATCAGATATAAGAAGACTGCAACGGACTGTTAGGACAGCAGAAAGGATCATTGGTGTACACCTGCCCAACCTTCAGGACTTGTACAACTCAAGAGTGAAGAAATGGGCAGGTAACATCAACACAGACCGCTCTCACTCAGGGCCACATCCTGTTTGCACTTCTCCCTTCAGGAAGATGCTACAGATCTCTGTGCACTAGAACATCTAGACACAAAAACAGTTTTTCCCCCCATGCCATATCCAGCTTAAACAGCTAACACAGGAATTATTACCTGTGTTCTGTGATTCATTTCTATAATTCATTCTCCATCTCTAATTACTGTCTCTTTCTCAAGTACCATGCAAATACATATGCATATCTCTTTATTTATACAGCTGTATATAGAGTGTATAATGCACAAATCTGCACATAAATCCTTTGTTCCAGATTCATACACATTATTATTATTTATTGTTAAGTCTTATTATTTAAATGTTTACTGTTCTCAGGCCAGATATGTATGTATGTATGTATGTATGTATGTAACAAGAGCACCTTAAAAAACCACAACAAATTCCTTGTGTGTCTGCACACACTTGATGAATAAAGCTGATTCGGATTCTGATGGTGAGACAAATTTGGTTTTGTTTTAGGCTCTGTTTTTTCAGATCCATTAAAACCTACAACATTATGAGCAGTGACAGGTGAAGTGAGTAACACTGAGTATCTCCTCATCATGGCACCTGTTAGTGGGTGGGATATATTAGGCAGCAAGTGAACATTTTGTCCTTAAAGTTGATATATTAGAAACAAAAAAACAGGCAAGCGTAAGGACTTGAGTGAATTTGACAAGGGCCAAATTGTGATGGCTAGACCACTGGATCAGAGCATCTCCAAAACTGCAGCTCTTATGGGGTGTTCCCGGTCTGCAGTGGTCAGTGTCTATCAAAAGTGGTCCAAGGAAGGAACAGTGGTGATACGACTGGATGTTACTTTGGCACGTACCACCTACCTAAGCATTGTTATAGACCATGTACACCCTTTCATGGAGACGGTATTCCCTGATGGCTGTGGCCTCTTTCAGCAGGCTAATGCACCGTGCCACAAAACAAAAATGTTTCAGGAATGGTCTTATGAGCACAATGAGTTTGAGGTGTTGACTTGGCCTCCAAATTCCCCAGATCTCAATCCAATCGAGCATCTATGGGATGTACTGGACAAACAAGTCTGATCCATGGAGGACCCACCTCACAACTTACAGGACTTAAAGGATCTGCTACTAACATCTTGGTGCCAGATACCACAGCACACCTTCAGGGATCTAGTGGAGTTCATGCCTCGACGGGCCAGGGCTGTTTTGACAGCAAAAGGGGGACCAACACAATATTAGGCAGGTGGTCATAATGTAATACCTGATCGGTGTATGTAATAGTGTTGATGGTCCTATGTGATGGATGGCTGATTACCTCATCTCTGGATGCATTGTCAATCTCAGTGGCGAGACTCTGCGCTTTAGTGTGGCAAGCAAAAAGGTTTTTCGCCTCATATAGACTCAGACTGAGAATCTGTCCGTTCAGATCGTCGTTCTGGTCCCGCAGTTTATGGTTTTCCTGTTAGAAAAATGACAGATGGTAAAATATCATCCTACAAGATAGATGTGATTAGGTGTTTAATGTGATTAATGTTGAAACAACACATCAGGCAAAACAGCAGTGTGATATATTAAAGAGACACAGTCAATAGTTTTTTTACCTGTCGCAGGCGTTTGACCTCATGCTCGAGCTCGATCTCGCGTGTTCGAGCGCTGAATTCAGACAGAGAGTTTCTACCACGCCCGGGTTTCTCAGTTTCTAACTTAAACATCTGCAGATGCTCCAGCTCCCGACGCAGGTCCTCTATCAGCTACACACACATAGACACAAGGAAAAATGAGGCATGGACAAAAACGGAGAAGAAAATATCAGTTATTAAGAGATCACATTAACTGTTAGGAGAGTAATGTAAATTACCCTGCAGAGATTTTTCACCTGACAGTGCACGCATGTTGTTTACTACTGCATGGAAGTTGCTAGATGTTTCTGATACATGTGTATCAGCTGTGGCCTGCTAGGACTTGGCGTGTTTTCTTTTAAGTGTGTTACTATATTAAGCACAAGATCTTTATTTGTTAAGAGTTACATTTAGCGTCTTACACTTTATATTCTACGTCTTGAAGCTACTAAGAAGAATAAATGCTGCTTGTTACCTAACTGAGAAACCACAAAACACAAAGTCCTTCTGTGGAAGTAAGGGGCGTGGTCAAGGGGGTGGAGCCAATGGAAGTGGTAAGGAGTGGTATGGATTGTACACTTGTGCTGAATGTCACTAATTACTGTTCTCTGTTGCAGAAAACTGCGAAAAGGGGTAAAAGTGGGAGAGGCAGGAGCCGGATATGTGCACTCTGAAAAGCAGAGTATGAAAATAAAGAAAGGTCATATTGTGATTTTAAATCCTGCCTCCAGTTTACTCTTTCCAGAAACTTCCAGAATGTGCTACACCTTCATCCTAAAGACTTCCTCTATGGTGGAAAACTCAAACAAGGAGCTTTACTCTAATGTTGTAAATGTTCAACATCTCCTTACAGAAAGTCTCGCCAAAGCAATGCCTGTATGTTTCACACTGTAAATGTTATAAATATACATATATATGTTCCTGTGAATCAGTTGTTACTACAGAAATGCTAATGTATATAATAAAACAAGTGCATTTATATAAACACTGTGATTTGCCAGCTGGAGCAAATGCCTGAGCTGTGCTGTTACAGAAATAAACCAACACTTCCTGACCAGTCAGTGTGGAGGATTTAACAGCACTGAGGACTAAATAAACTTTAAGGAGTGTTGAGTTTGTACAGTATGTCATATATTATATATATATATATATATATATATTTTATATATATATATATATATATATTACATTATTACTCTTAAACCGCAACTTTTAATTTCATAATAAACAACAAGTGTCATGGATATCTAATAATATACAGCTAATACAGCTATTAAATCTATTGCTAGATATATTTGACTATTATTAAGCTTTACATGTTATTTTATTAACAGCTAACTTTTCTTCTGTCACATCGCGCAACATGACTCGTTTCATGACTGTTTCACCGTAGCAAACAAACATGGCTGCCACAGACCCCGACTCCCAGTAACCACCAACACTCCCACACTCACAGTGAACAGCCATTTGAATATGTTCACCTGTATGTTTTAATTACGTTTGGTTTGAATTTAGTTCCCTGTTCCGAGAAATACACTCTGTTCCATTGGTCCGTCACGCTACTAAGCCTGTTTCTAAGTGTCGTTGAGTTTCCCTTTTTTTTTTTTTTGGACTTTGACTTGCCTTGTGAATCTGTTCACTCCTGTTACACTGTGCCTGTTCTGACTTGAGTACTGACTAATGATTTTGGAATTCAGTTCTTCTTTTTCCCTGTTCCTAATATTTTGACTTTTTGTTAATAAACGTCCAGTACTTTCATCCTACCCTCCGACTAGGGCATTGGTGGTTCTGTGGTAGGTTTCTCGCCTACCATGCCCGGGTTCGATTCCCAGCCAGTGCCCAAACCCCAGCCACTGGATGCAGTGCCGGTCCCAAGCCCGGAAAAATGGGAGGGTTGCGTCAGGAAGGGCATCCGGTGTAAAACCTGTGCCAAGTTGTTGTGTGGACCAGTTGGTCCGCTGTGGCGACCCCGAACAAGGAGCAGCCGAAAGCCACTTGCATCCTACCCTCCCTGTCTGCATCGTGATAGCTCCTTTCTAGAAATGAATGGACTGCTGGACAATGGAGATATATTCAAGGATAAGAATTTGATCATTAAACGTCAGCGTCTCACTTCCTGCATGGCCTCTCGTTCTTTCTGAAATTCGTGTCTGTTCTGCCACAGTTTGTCCATCATCTTCTTATACAGATCCATCTCGTCCTTGAGACGCAGACTCGTGTCTTCCAGTTTATCAGTCATGCGCTGCTTCTCCTGTAACACAGGCAGACATGATGAAGAGGCGGCTAATGATCACAAAGATTTATACTGAAGATTCAGGTCATTCGAAAATGTTTTCTAATAAAACTGTAGTGATGGTAATGAAGAAACTGGTCAGTATGTTGACTGTAATAATGATGAGAGCGATGACATCACTCACCTGGTCCAGTTTCTCAGTCTGAGACTTCAATCTGCAAACGTTCACCTTCATCTCAGAGTTCTCCTCCTCTAGCTGCTGTACTCTGGGAAATTAAAAAAATTGCATGAAGTTCAGTTTGCATCAATGTAATATAACATAATATAACTGATTATATTCCAATAAACCACATGATTAATGACTAATCTGCTGTCTGGTTCTCTGCAAAGCTAACAGCAATGTATTTGAACACTAGCTTCCTGTAGTGTAACCTCTAGCAAGAGCATTTCCTTTAATTGAAGTTACTCTTGTCTCCGTCTCCACCTCCCAAGCCTTCACTCCCCACGTACTGACCACTGCGTACAGACTGGGTGTCCAGTCTTGTCTACAAAACGGCAGTGCTGGTGCAATTTTTAATCTCCAACCAAGCAGAAGCCACACCTGATTCCACCTGTTCAATGGGTGGAATGAAAACCTGCACTCCACAAGACCTGCTGTTTTGAAAATGTCCAGACCCAGGCTCTTGGTAATGTCAGAGTCTTACAGTTGCTAATTTTTCCTTCTTCCAACACATCAACTTTGAGACTAAATAATGACTTAGTGCCTAATATATCCCACTATGTGACAGGTGCCACTGTGATGAGATAATCAGTGTTGCGGCTGACCAGTGTGTATATAGCACTTTGTTACAAAATACTTCATCTTCTTATGTTCAAAATAATATCACTGAAGTACTTGGAATTCACTCAATGATGTGTGTGTGTGTGTGTGTGTGCACGTACCTGTTAGAAAGCAGCTCTATTTGGTTGCTCTTGTCTTTCTCCATCTTGCTATAAACTTCTCGGTGTCTCTTCAGCTCCTCCTCCAAACTTTGCTCTGCTCGAGTCTCCTGGTCCTTAATCTGCTCCTCCAGCTCATGTACTCTGCACACACGCACACACACACACACACATGTGGTACTTGTGTCCATGAGCTTACTGTGATTTTTTTCTTGGATCAGGTGTGTTAGTTTTTATGACCACTTTAGAGAACACTGTTGCAGTAAATTACAGTAGATAACATTCATTCATTGTCTACCGCTTATCCGATCTATTCTCGGGTCACAGGGAGCCTGTGCCTATCTCAAGCGTCATTGGGCATCAAGGCAGGATACACCCTGGACGGAGTGCCAACCCATCGCAGGGCACACACACTCTCATTCACTCACACAATACGAACAATTTAGAGATGCCAATCAACCTACCACACATGTCTTTGGACCAGGGTAGGAAACCGGAGTACCCGGAGAAAACCCAGAGGCACGGGGAGAACATGCAAAGTCCACACACATGGTGGAGGCGGGAATCGAACCCCCAACCCTGGAGGTGTGAGGCAAACGTGCTAACCACTAAGCCACCGTGCCCCCCAGTAGATAACAATGTTGGCTAAATAATCATTTATCCGGAGAATGGATAAAATATTATGTCAGAATGACAATGCAAAATGAGACAGAACTGTCTTCAATATAAAAATTTCCCTCAGAGCTGTCACTAAATTATTAAGAAATTATTCTGGATGAATACTAATACACTGTAAGTACAGTTAGCATTAGAGTTCAATTCAGGAACTTTGATGTGTCATCAGACAAATGAACACACAACTGTGTCTGTGGTATGTAGTGACGTTTACCTGTGAACCAGATGTGTGTTGTCCTGTTTCAGTTTGGATTTCAGGTCTCCGTTTGCCAGACTGTCATTCTCCAGCTCTGACACCTTCTTCTCCAGGTAACTCACCTAAGTTACATACACAAACACACACACACACACACACATTTGTCCCATCATCATGAGGAGCTTGCATTCTGATCATTGTTGATGCAGGTAATTAATGCTGTGATACACCTACAACTAATATTAACCTAAAGATAGATAGATGGATGGATGGATGGATGGATGGATGGATGGATGGATGGATGGATGGATGGATGGATTCCTGTCCTTGTGGGGACATGTGTCCCGGCCTAAATCTAAAAGCCTGCCCTCCCAAATACTTGCTTAAAGTCTAAAAGCCTTTTTATTTATTATTGGATGAGTAAAAGTGTGCGATACTGAAGACTGAAAAGGACACACTGGTTGCAGCCATCAAAATGGAACAGCCTTGAGTGTAGCCAGATGTCTAGTCAGAGGACCGTCTAAACTTTGGGACGCACCCAACACAACACGAGTGTCAATGTGTATAGTGATGAAGGTCTCCATACCTTCTCAGTAATGTCAATGTCACAGGAGTCGATGCTGTCGTGAAATAAATCCTCGGTGCTGCCATGACTACTGCTGAAATTACTGTGATGGAAAAGCTGCCTGTGAGCGAGAGACAGAGAGAAAGAGAGAGAGAGATTAGGGCATTTATGGAATTTAATAATAATTAGTTTAACTGCCTACTTTAGTAGTGTGTAGTGTAAAGTACAGTGTCAAAGATGTTGGGTAAGATTTGGCATGATTATATGTACAATCATTGTCCACTTTATTATCATGCAGTTATCTAATCAGCCAATCAGCTTCAGTTAATGCTCACATTACACAAACAGGAATGACGAAAAAGTGTCATCTCTGTGCCGTTAAATGTAGTATGGATGTTGGAGTATTTTAGAAACTACTGATCCCCTGGAATTTTTACACACAACAGTCTTCAGAGTTTTATTTATTTTGGGTTTTTTTTAGCAAAAAATATTGAGTGAGTGACAGTTCTGCAATTGGAAACACGTTGTTTTAAGAGAGATCAGAGGAAAAAAGCCAGGTTGGTTTGAACTGCCTGGAACGATATATTAACTCATATGATCGCTCTTTACATGTGTGGTGAGCAGAAAAGCATCTCAGCATGCACAGAACATTGAACCTTGAAGTAGATGAGCTACAAAGCACAAGACCACACTGGGTATCTGTATGTATCTGTATATCAGACACATCAAATGTCATTACTTCAGTAACAAAAGAAGTGTGAGGACTCAGTGACTGGCAGGAGAGAGAAAGGAGAGGGTGAGAGTGTGAACAAAAGGGAGTGAGAGTGAGAGTGAAAGAGCCCAATATTATACTACAAGAGGAAAATCAATTAAGTTTTAGATTTATTTTAATCGGTTGAGCAAGTATTTATTTGATGGGAAATGTTGAAGGAAGCTAGTGAATGATAGCTAGTGAAACCCCTCATTGTGGAGTTTGTACTAGAACTAGAAAACACATATTTCTAGCAGGTGATTAATCTGTTTATCTATATGCTTAGCAATTTAAACTTGGTTATATGCAGCATGAGTGTGTAACCTTTGTTATCTACATTAAGCTTAATATAGATCCACGCCCATGAACCACTGACTGAACATCTGATAAATGTGGCACACAAAATTGGAAACGCTTCAGGAGTATGAAAGTTGTTGCGTTTTTTTTTAACGGCCCACCTAGAAACAAAGCCCTTGTGACGCTCTACGTCCATCATGAATAAAGGAAGCCATCGTGTTTATAACTGTGACAATGAGCGCTGCAACGCCCCCTCCTAACCGACAGAGGGAGCCCAGTTAGCTAAACACTGGATTTTCCAAATGATATGAAGTTCATAAACTCATTAATTTGCATGGCTTTCTTAAATGACCGAAATCTACGGTTCTATGGTGCATGTAGGGCTGTTTTTGTACGGACATTGACTTAACATTATCATATCCCTAAACATGATGTTGAACAACACAAACTGTGGTTTGTTGCTTTACATGTCAGTCAGGTGCCCTTTTAAGCAGTCCTTTGCTAATAAAAGCTGCTATGGAATCCAGGCCTTCTGTGGCCTGGCTACATGAGACTAGATCTGTTCAGTCCATGCATGAACAAACTACATATGATATTTTAGCTAGATAACATTAGGTGACTATTCTGAAGTTATTCTGCATGCTCTGGGCTGATTATGATCTGAACACAAATCCGCTGTAGCATTAGTGTAGCACAGGTCACTGCTGGATCAGACAGTCAGAGTAAACACTAATAACCTGATGGTAGTCTCCCAGCTGAATGAACCCAAATGCAGGAAGTGAATCAATCATGTTGTGGATTTTTGGGCCACACTTTGGCTTTCTGGGTATAGTGCGAAACCAAACCAAATGAAACACAAACAAACTAAACATGTAACTTTTTTTTTTTTCAACTCTGACTTGAACGAGGTAAACAGACTAATAGATATAAAATTGCCATTGACATTTGATCATTTTAAATACTATACCTTAAATATTATGTTCTTACCTTCCAAAAGCTGTGCTTGAGATCTTCCTGTTTGGACTGAAAAGTAACAAGAGCAGTTAATGATTGTATCTTACCACTTAGATGAACCATTTGTCAGCACAATAATACAGAAACACTGGATTAATGTTTGATCTGTCATCAATAAAAAATAAATAAATAAATACTCACCTATTGGCTTTGAGGTTTTTGAGTCGAGCCTCAAGGTCATTGAGCAAGTTCACTTTCTTACAGCATTGAGAGCAGTAAACATCCAGCAGCTCACTGTTGTAAATGTGTCGGATTTTCTGAGGGGTATGTCCGGCACTGTAGATATAACAGAAAAGTAAGTGGAGAAAAATAACAGATATAGTGTTTCAATATTCTGAAATATTTTTCTGTTGCTTGTTCTGAAAAGGAAACGCCTAAAGATTAATTTAACATGTAAGATTCATGTAACATTCATCTAACACTCTCGTTATAAAATAATAGAGAGACCAAAGGGATGTGAAGAGAAGCGAATCAAGGGCGTGTTAAAAAACAGTAATGGACCACCGTTGTAATTGAGGGAGCCCTCGTTCGAGTTCTAGTGCCACCCAAAAAGGAACGCTTCCGGATTTATCATCCATTTAAGCAGCGTGCACGCTACTTTTAGACGCACCGAGCCGTTTGTATTGCTTGCTTGTTTCCCGTTTACTGTGTATGACCATTGCTTTGTCTTTTGGATTACGACTTTTGTATTTTTTACTTTTGGTTTTGTGCTTTCAGTTTTGGTTGCTTGGTTCTTTGATTTTCCGTTTTTTCCGATCTTTCGCCTGTCCCTGTTTTGATTACTTGCCTGTCGATTTGGCTATTGCTAAAAAACTCTTTATTGCTAATAAAAGCTGATGGATCCTAGCTCTTCCGCCTCCGGCGTTCCAGAATACTTCACCTGAAATGGATCCAGCAGAACACGCACACCTTCAGGTGGTAGTGGCTCTCCAGGGAGTCATCATCCGCACCTACCAGGAGTAACTCGCAGTGCAACGTGTCTGTGCAACTCCTTGAACTGCATCTTCCCACCCTGCCATGCGAGACCATCCTGCTCACCTTTTGGGCTGTTGCACTTCAAGGAAATCTCCTTCTTCGTCATCTCCTCCCGGACTAATCCCATCATCCTGGGTTTTCCCTTGCTACAGCTCCACGATCCGCATATGTCCTCGGAGGAGGGGGAACTAACACGCTGGTCACCATGCTTCCAGGACAACTGCCTCAGGAACGTTTTCTCACGGCCATGCCTCGCCACGTCCATAGATAGCCCAAGAACCTCAGAGAATGCCACTCTCCCACAAGAATACCACGACCTGCGAGAGGCCTTCAGCATGGAAAGGGCCCCTTAACTCCCTTCCCATAGCCCCTGGGACTGCTCCATTGACCTGCTGCCCAAGTGTAAGGTCTACCCTCTCTCCCTTCCTGAAACCAAAGACATGGAGGTCTACATCGAAGAGGCCATAGCCACAGGGTACATTCTGCCTTCAACCTCTCCAGCAGCCGCTGGCTTTTTCTTTGTTGAGAAGAAGGATGGTGGTCTCCGGCCTTGTATTGATCACTGGGGTCTGAATGCTCTCACAGTGCGCTACCTCTACCCTCTACTGCTGGTCCCGGCAGCCTTGGAACAACTGAGGGAGGCTCAGGTCTTTTCCAAGGTAGATCTACGCAGCGCGTGTAACCTGGTGAGGATCAGAGAGGGGGATAAATGGAAGACAGCCTTCCACACCACAAGAGGGCACTTTGAATACTTGGTCATGCCCTATGGACTTACTAACACACCGGCGGTGTTCCAGGCATTCATCAACGAAATCTTTAAGGACATAATCAACCAGTACATAACAACCAGTACCAAGGACATAATCAACCAGGCGGCTACACTGGACGGAGCAGGCCCATGCAGCCTTCCCGCAACTGAAGAGGAGGTTCACCACGGCTCCAATTCTGAGACACCCAGACCCCAGCCTCCCATTTATCATCAAGGTGGATGCCTCCAGCTGTGGGATAGGGGCCGTGCTGTCTCAGCGCCACAGGGACCCCGGGAAAGTCTATCCATGCGCCCACTTCTCCCGGAAGCTGATCTTGGCAGAGGCGAACTACAATGTGGGGAACCGGGAGGTCCTGTCTATCAAGGAAGCACTGGAGGGGTGGCAACACTGGCTGGAGGGGGCACAACACCCGTTCCTGGTGTTGACGGATCATCGCAACCTCGAGTATCGCCGCAACGCCAAATGGCTGAATCCATGTCAAGCCCGGTGGGCACTGTTCTTCACACGGTTCCAGTTTTGGTAATGTATCGACCAAGTACGAAGAATGGCAAAGCAGATGCCCTATCTCACCGACATGACCCCATAAGCACTCTGTCTCTCCAAGAGCCCATCCTGCCTTCCTCGTTCGTGCTCGCCCCCATCCAATGGAATCTCGTGGAGGAGATCCAACAAGCCCAGGTTAACGAGCCCCCACCGCATGTGTCTCTGCTAAAGCCAGTATGCCCTCGCCACGACGACCCTCCCATGAGCAGTGAGCCACCACCTTCACGCGATATTGACAGGGACCCGGCCTACCGGGTCAACTCTCTCCTGAACTCCCAGTGCCACAAGAACTGTCTACAGTACCTGGTGAACTGGGAGGGATACGGCCCAGAGGAACGTTCATGGGTCGACGCCAATGATATCTTGGATCCCATCCAAGGTGGAATGTCATCACCTCCACCTCAACCGTCCAGCGCCACGGCCCCGGGGCCGCACTCGACGTAAAACGATGAAGTATCCTTCATCCAAGCCATATGTATTGCTCACTTGTTTCCCGTTTAGTGTGTATGACCATTGCTTTGTCCTTTGAATTATTACGAGTTAGGTTTTTTGTTTTCGGTTTTGGTTGCTTGGTTCTTTTTTCCAGTTTTTGACCTGTCCTTTGTCCTGTCTCTTTTACTTGTCCCTGTTTTGATTATCTGCCTGTCGATTTGGCTATTGCTAATAAACTCTGCTGATGGATCCTAGCTCTTCCGCCTCCGGCATTCCGTTACAACCGTGATGGACCTGAGCACTCAGATACTGATCAATACAATTAATAAACAGCTCATCTCCACTCACAGTACAGCATTAAATGCCATATAACACCCTGGCTTGGTGAAGGAGGTGTGAGGATGGACTGTGGCTATAAGAAAAGAATTGTCAGCTGTAGGTACCTCATGGCTTCTGAAACATTATTTTTCCACATAATTGAAATGTAGTGACTTTCACATAACAGATTCTGAAATTATATTAGCTGTACAACAATGAATGCACTAAGTGTAAGGGACTAAGTGTAAAAATGTCAATAGTACCAAATGTTTCTGAAGAGAAATGAAGTATAATGGCTGTTGAATTGAACAAATTTCAATGTTTCAGTGTTTAGCCTTGAAATGAGCTACACTGCATTTGTATTGTATAAAAGCAAAGACAATTACAAGGAAATGTATATATTTTTTCATCAATTTCGAATAATTCACACAGTTAGACCACAATCTAAACTGATTCCTGTTCACAAATAGCAGTTGTGCAATGCCAGTAAGTTGAGCACTTCGACCAGGAGTGTTCAAACTTATTCACAAAATACTGGTGTGGATGCAGAAGCCACACCAGAGTCTAATGAAATTTGAGATAATCCGATTAAGCAAGTGGAATCAGGGTGTTGCTCCTGCTTGATTGGAATGAAAAGCTGCATCCAGACCAGGCCTTTGTGAAAATGTTTAGGTATCCCAACCTAGAAAAAAGTAATCACAAAGCAGCTAAATACATCAATTCTGGATCTAAATGTATTCCTTACAAGCAAGCCAGAGGCAACGATGGCAAGGAAAAACTCCCTGAGAAGACATAAAGAAGAAACCTTGAGAGGAACCAGACTCCAAAGGGAACTCATCCTCATCTGGGTAACACCACAGAGTGTGATTATAAATCATTTCTCTTCTATAAATGTAGTTAGAAAGTGCAGTTATATAACAAGAAACTGATGAGCTTATGATTAATGTCTGGTTATGATCATTAGAGTTATTTCAGAGTCAATTCATTAAAATCTACTATATCAGACTGAAGTTATTAACTGTTCATTGATTGAGACTTGAGTGTATAACTGCTCTTAGGAATATAAGCAACCATCTTTATGGGTTTTGAGTGCTGCCATCTATAGTAATCTTAGAAGCAGTGAGTGATTTTCCAGTGATGAAAACCCCAAACAAAAAGACTTCAGGAAGGATTGTGTAGTTCTGGAGAGCAGAATGATTTCTTCCTGGTCAGACTGGAAGGTTTCCTTTTGTGCTTCATGCTCAAGGAGAACACAACATTGACCCTCCATTTACATACACAGCAGGTGCTCTCATCCTGATATCCTTTACAGTCTCCATCAAAAACTTGTCTTCATACAAGTACAAATAGGTCAAAGTCTATCCTGTTAGATCTAGTACAGTAATGACAACGAAATACACTCCAAGTTTCCAGGATGACAAATGTAGTGTGCATGTGGCCGTATCTGGGTGACTTGTTCGATGACTCACACACAGATTTGGGGGTATGGATCATGCAGTTGTCACTGTGGAATGTAGGAGTGTCATTTTTGAATTCTGCTTGAACATGAAGCACAAAAGGCAAACCTGATAGTTTGGGAGCAACTGACCATCACATTGTACAATAAAGTGGCTGTGAATAAATTTGCGTTCTCTGCTGCTTATGTTCATTATTAGTTCTAGACCATACTTAGTGCACTTTAGGACACTAAACATTCAGGCAAAGAAATAGTGTGACATAAACGTATGCCTAAGAAGCTGTTAGCTACTTACTGTAACAGATACCTTGGACATTTGCCTGCCAGACCACCAGAGGGCAACCCTTCACATTTGAGAACTCTTCTATGGTTGTGTGTGTCATTTCCCCCATTCAGTTTGTTCACCTGTATCATGTTAGAGCATTTGGTTGTCTAGCTTCTGTTTGATACCTGTGTTCTTGTCATACCTAGCGTGGCTCTTTTGTGTATGTATTCCTGACTAGATCCAGTTGTTTGAGTGTATTATTTGTTTGCTTGGCCAGTTTCTGTTCCTTTGTAGTTTCTCTGCACTGCAAGAGAATTCTGCACTTTCCTGAAAGTTTACATGTCACTCACTCAGAGCTGAATAGACTACTCAACTACTACATTCACTAGCCCGTGTTGGGCTCAAATCCAAGCATCACCAACCTGCCACTGCTGTACCCTTGAACAAGACCCTTAACCCTTAACTACTCAGCTGTATAAAAAGCTGTAAAAACCAGCGTAAGTCGCTGTCTCTAATGCCGTCTTTGTATATGGAATCGAACATGGTGGAAAAACCTCAGAGATGCTGCAGTGCATTAGCTCTAATGAGCTTCTGTCCTGTGTCAGATTCAGACCAAATCTTTATAGAGTATAATGAGATGTCCAGGTTATTGCACTGATTTATTCATCGTTAAAGTATTTAAAAATTCAGTATTCTGCACAGAAGCTGAAAATGCCATTTCTGTGTCTTTTAGTTTCAGTAACCTGGAAGGCAGTGAGGAGCCCAGGTCCGAAAACCCGTTGGTCCGTGTATCATCATCAGCACATGGGCTACTAGGAATAAACTCCACATCTTCTCCTTCTCCGTAATCTTCAAACTGCTCCTCGCCTGAAATGACGGATGCCGCTGCTGACGAGACGAGCTGACCCAAACTGCAAAGAAAATTATTTTATTTTACTGAAGGATTTGAATTTTATTTAACTGCCATCTTGCCTCCTGATATATTCACCTGTTCCCAGGTAGAAAGATTCCTCCGAGGACTTCCTCTTTGTCGTCATGGCGACCGTCAGATGACTCGTACCCGGCGTTGCTGTCCATTTCAGAGTCAAGAGGGTACAACAGACAGGGCTGTGTAGCGACACTCTCATCACCGCTCTGCATACAAACAATATACACAACACACTCTGCAGTGATTAATAGACTCTCTGTGACAGTTATCACACACTCACTCACTCACTCACTCATCTCCAATCTACACAAATATGTTCGAAATGACATACTACTCATACTTCTACTACACACTAAACCCCACTCATATGCAGATGTAAACAAATCCAGTACTTACACAGCAATAGAACAAGAATGCGTAATAAAACTCATTATAGCAACTGTACTGTATTTCTTTAAACAACATGGTTATCTTGATGTGGTTAAGTTTTAACCAAGCTTTGTAGCTTAAGCTTTGTAGTCTTTTTTTGCTGCATTTGAAAAAAAGTGAACACATTTTGGGTCCCACATTAAAAATCCTCCAATATTAAGCAGTCTGAATCAATGCCAAAGTTTAATTGTAGTCTATTAACAACTTAATACTTGATATTGATTAAATAAATATGCTCCTCCATGGTTGTTTTGACTGAAGAGCAATACATTTCTGTATTTGTGAAGTAAATGTATCAGTGTGGAACAGGTGAGTGATTTGAACATCATCATTTTTCTGTCTTTCATTCATTTATCCATTCATTTTCTGTACCACTGAACCAGGAGCTTATCCCAAGGGCCTCGGGGGACACCCTGGACAGCATGCCAGCACATCACAGGACACACACACAGACAACTTCGAGATGTCAGTCAGCCAACGGCACATGTCTTTGGACTGGAGGAGGAAACCAGACATCCCTGAGGAAAACAGGGAGAACACACACAGGGCTGAGGCAGGAATTGAACCCCCAACCCTGGCAGGATTGAGGCAAGTGTGGTAACCTCTAAACCACCAT
>JAUCMX010000016.1:17421398-17538898 GCA_033459395.1 Hemibagrus guttatus | reverse complement strand
CTGGAGGTGTCAGGTTTTAGGATTTAGGTCAGGAGAGCATGGGGGCTCAATGGTATCAATTCCTTCATCCTCCAGGAACTGCCTGCATACTCTCGCCACATGAGGCCATGCATTGTCATGCACCAGGAGGTATTCAGGACCCACTGCACCAGTGTAGGGTCTGACAGTGGGTCCAAGGATTTCATCCCGATACCTAATGGCAATCAGGGTACCATTGTCTCTATAGTCAAATGAGCAAATACCGGTCCTGCTGATGGGTTATGGACATTCTATTGCCCTGTCCAGCTCTCCTAGAGTAACTGCCTATCTTCTGGTATCTCCTCAATTCTCTTGAGACTGTGCTGGGAGACACAAAAAACATTCTGGCAATGGCACATATTGATGTGCCTTCCTGGAGGAGTTTGACTGCCTGTGCAACCTCTGTAGGGTCCATGGATCGCCTCATGCTACCAGTAGTGACAGTGACCCTAGCCAAATGCAAAACTAGTGAAAAACAGCCAGAAAAGATGACTAGGGAAAAAATGTCAGTGGCCTCCACCTGTATAACCATTCCTGTTATGGGGGTCGTCTCATTGTTGTGCATCTAGTGCACCTGTTGATAATTTCATTAACACCAAACCAGCTGAAACTGATTAACAACCGCCTCTGCTACTTAACTGACCAGATAAATATCCCAGGAGTTTAATTGACCTGATGCTATACTCTGATTAAAAAGTGCTCCTTTAATTTTTTGAGCAGTGTTTCTATCTATCTATCTATACACATACACACACAAACATATATACACATATACACGATCAGGCACAACATTATGAGCACTGACAGGAGAAGTGAATAACACTGATTATCTCCTAATCATGGCATCTGTTAGTGGGTGGGATATATTAGGCAGCAAGTAAACATGGTTGATGTGTTAGAAACAAGAAAAATGGGTAAGCATAAGGATTTGTGCGAGTTTGGCAAGGGCCAAATTGTGATGGCTAGACGACTGGATCAGAGCATCTCCAAAACTGCAGCTCTTGTGGGGTGTTCCCAGACTGCAGTGGTCAGTATATCAAAAATGGTCAAAGGAAGAAACAGTGGTGAACCGACGACAGGGTCATGGGTGGCCAAAGCTCACTGATGCATGTAGGGAGCTTAGACTGGCCTGTGTGGTCCGATCCAAAAGATGAGCTACTGTTGCTCAAATTGCTGAAAAAAATTGAGCCGAATGCACCAATAATGGGCATGTGAGCATCAGAACTGCCTGCAAAGCAATGGAAGAAGGTGGCCTGGTCTGATGAATAACATTTTCCTTTACATCATGTGGATGGCCGGGTGGGCGTGTGCTGCTTACCTGGGGAACACATGGCACCAGGATACACTATGGGAAAAAGGCAAGCCGGCAGAGGCAGTGTCATGCTTTGGCAATGTTCTGCTGGGAAACCTTGGGTCCTGCCATCCATGTGGATGTTACTATGGCACGTACCACCTACCTAAGCATTGTTGCAGACCATGTACAACCTTTCATGGAATTGGTATTCCCTGATGGCTGTGGTCTCTTTCAGCAGGATAATGTGCTGTGTCACAAAGCAAAAATGGTTCAGGAATGGTTTGATGAGCGCAACAATGAGTTTGAGGTGTTGACTTGGCATCCAAATTTCCCAGATCTCAATCCAATCGAACATCTGTGGGATGTGCTAGATCCATGGAGGCCCCACCTCGCAACTTACAGGACTAAAAGGATCTGCTGCTAACATCTTGGTGCCAGATACCACAGCACACCTTCAGGGATCTAGTGGAATCCATACCTCGACGGGTCAGGGTTGTTTTGGCAGCAAAAGGGGGACCAACACAAAATTAGGCCATAATGTTATGCCTGATCGTTGTATAGATAACACTTTTGTTAAATCATGTTAACTCTTGAGTAAAAGAAGACTAATAGAGGTATCATTTGCAAGTTAATACACTGTTCAAAGTTAACTTTTTCAATTAGTATAGCATCCACAACTAAAAACCACAACTAAAAATACATTCAAGCTAAATAATTTTGGCTTACCATGATTGATTTCTTAACAATGGCAGGATATTGTAAAAGGAAATGAGTCTCAGGAACGCACCTTCTCCAGCTTTTCAAAGTGTTCCCGTAGGAACTTCATAGGACGCTCAGGTTTGGCGATGCACAAATTGACAATGCACTCTTTGAGAATCTGTTGTATGTTGTGTTTCTGCACAAAAACTTCACAGCCCCTTAAACTTTCATCCTCTTCAAGATTGGGGGAGGAGGTGGCCATCTTAGCACTGCTTCAGAGACAACTGGACAGGGTAAAACAGAATGGGTATCATAATCAACAGAGCACAACCCACAGAGATGAAATCAACAGATGCCTTGCGGTTTTTATGAGTGCAGATGGCATCACGAACAACTACAAAAATATTATTGATACAATATATTGTATCAAAGCTGATCTACAATACACACACACACACACACACACACACACACATATACAAACATTATATATATATATATATATATATATATATATATATATATATATATATATATATATACAAACATTATATATATATATATATAATATTATATATATATATATATATATATATATATATATATAATTTATATATTAAAGGGCAGGCAACAATTTATTTAAATAAATAAAGAGAATAGATCGTTGCCTGCCATTAGGTCTACAGATCACTCATGTAGTTATCAGACATAAAGCCGATAAAGCTACCCTGACTTCCCTAAATCTGGCATTTCATTTCCGTTATCCATTAAGATAAACCTGCGAGAGCGAGATAACCGTCTATAATTAAGGAATTAATTCTATAGCGTAAACAAAAGCATCAGTTGGTGTATCCTGCATTCTCTCGCGGTATTCTACATTTTCATTCTACGTACTACTTCCTGTCAAGACCCTGGTTACACAGGGATGACACGATTCTTCTCATTCTGCGGAAAAACCACGAGCCTTAATACAAACGTAATCAAATGCTGATGATTAATCTCGTTTCTCTTACCGTTTTATACAGGAGGTGTTAAGGAGCTCTCTGGTTTGATATAATAACGCTGAATACTGTCCGATGTTTATTTCTCCTGCTGCGGAGTTCTCCTCTCTCTTGATACCTCGATGTCAGTGACGTCAATGCGTCTGCGCTGAACCTCCAAACTGCTTTACAAATATATATAACAAACATATTTGTTCAGTTATTTTAAGGTACACTTAATGTCCAGGCCATAACGGAGTCTATATGTGGATCATCTCGTTTGTGTCTGCATATTTGTGTATACATTTTGATAACGGCACAAACTGCGTGTTCTCCCACTCACCCGAGTCACTGAAGGTACTTGTGCACAGCAAGCCGTCGTGCGCAGACGTTCGCACAGAATCACGTCTTCATGTGCCTGCACGTAAACGTGAGCGTGTCCTCTAGGGAGCAGTATCGCATAAACAACGCCAACATTTACCTAATTAGACAGCGAAAAGCACACAAAAATGCGAGTTTCGTGTTTCATTGTAGGAACCATAAACAGAAGGCAACATGGATATAACTTTCTTTGAAACGTGCTGAGGAAAAGGAAACATTGCGTGATCAACTATAAACCACAATCTTCAAAGCATTTCTGTAGTGATTTTACCCGTCTTTATTTAGCAGTACGAGAGGTACATATA
Source organism: Hemibagrus guttatus (assembly GCA_033459395.1). Classification (NCBI taxonomy): domain Eukaryota; kingdom Metazoa; phylum Chordata; class Actinopteri; order Siluriformes; family Bagridae; genus Hemibagrus; species Hemibagrus guttatus. The sequence continues at coordinate 17,535,221 of JAUCMX010000016.1, read as the reverse complement.
TTGAAGAATTTCAATTAAATCCACGATTTTATTAATCACGGATATTGTTTTAACTTTAACAGAGTTGCTGTGATCTACATCACCTACAATATGTCTTTACGGGGAGTTTAATGAAGAAAGAAGTGCCCAATACGGCTGAACATATCTGACCATTATAATAACCATCAGCCGTTATGAAGGCTCACATATTATTCATCATATAATATGATAGATTGGTAGGTTTGTGACCTCAAGCTGAAGCGAACTTGGGTTCTGCAGCAGGACAATGATCCAAAACACACCAGCAAGTCCACCTCTGAATGGCTGAAGAAAAACAAAATGAAGTCCTGACCTCAGCCCGATTGAGATGCTGTGGCATGACCTTAAAAAGGTGGTTCATGCTCGAAAACCCTCCAATGTGGCTGAATTACAACAATACTGCAAAGATGAGTGGGCCAAAATTCCTCCACAGCGCTGTAACAGACTCATTGCAAGTTATCGAAAACGCTTGATTGCAGTTGTTGCTGCTAAGGGTGGCCCAACCAGTTATTAAGCTTAGGGGGCAAACACTTTTTCACACAGGGCCATGTAGTTTTGGATTTTGTTTTCCCTTAATAATAAAAACCTTCATTTAAAAACTGCATGATGTGTTTACTTGTTATCTTTGACTAATATTTAAATGTGTTTGATTATCTGAAACATTAAAGTGTGACAAACATGCAAAAAAATAAGAAATCAGGAAGGGGCCAACACTTTTTCACACCACTGTATTTGTACTCTGGTAGATGCTAAACTGCATTTTGTATCTGTACTGTATGATGACAATAAAATGTCCATTTATCTATCAATCAAATTTGTATCTATTCTTCTGTGGGAACATCTTGGTGGTCTTCCTCTTGTACTTGACCTTTATGCTGTTTAAAGTAGTTAAAGTTAAGTGAAGAACAGCTGATGCAATAATGATAACACAGCATCTTTATTTAAAAAAAAAAAAAAAAACAGACATTGAAAGCAACAAGATAAGCTCTTGTTTTTGCACCAACATATCTTGAAAAGTTACTCACAAAAAGTTGTACCTTGGCCTGATGACTTTGAGGATCATAACACATTTTGCCACATGGTTTGGGTTGATGCAAGGCCTTTTGGCAGGCTTCATCAATTTGGAGGGGCTTTTTATTTAACACTTATACTTGTTTTTCACTTAAATTTTGTTAGTTGCAATATCACATTAAAGATGGAAAAACTAAAATTAAAGAATGCTAAGGTTTATGGAAATGTATGGAATTTAGTTAGACCATGACCTGAGGGAACTATCAATGTGTTAATTTCAATGCACATTTCATCGAGAAGACTAACCCTAAGCCTAGATTGAATAAATGAAGACTACAAGACAAGAAAGGAAAGATCTACAGTTTTGCCAACACACTGAATCATTCTGGTCATGGTGTTTTAACCCATTCTGGTTAATCTAGCCCATTATAGGTTCGACCCAATCCCAAGTTATCTTTGTTGACAACCTGAGACTAGTTCTACCCTCCCCCTACTAATATTTATGTTAGTATTGGGGTCATAGGCCTTCAATTTTCCCACTCTTTCTTATTATTATTTGGTCTTTGTACTATTCTTCTACTGAGACTACAGTAGGAATAGGAGTACATGGGATTACCCCTCCCCCTCCCTACTCGGCTTTGATTCATGAGTGTTCAGTCTATTTAATCAGGGTGGTTTCTCAGAGCAAATGGTTACTGGAATTTCTGTATCATACCTCTATGGGTGGAGATATCATACTTCAATCTCTCTTTGCAATTGAAAAGGTGATAGTGTTCTTTAATCTTTGGGCTGTGAGTTTTTGCAGTCAACAATGGAGTATGGATAAAGGCCAGGTGCTTGGGAATGAGTTTGACTTTTTGGTGTTATTTGTCCTCCCCTGTGCACGTAATTCCTTATCCCCATCTTCAGACTTGCTGAGGCCATCTTGACATACAATTCAGCATCTGGGTTCAGCATCCAATATTAACAACCATGGTGTACAGTTTATAGACAACAAGGGAAATAAAATGCAGATGCTAACTACTAAACAAACAGCTAATATATTCTGGTTAGAAGCAACAGGCGGTACTGTAGTTAAGAAAAAGTTGTTAAGTTGGGGAAATTTATCACTGCATAGATTCCTGAAGCACAACTATCTAAATCTAGTTACCATTGTATAATGATTTATGAGCCACAGTGAGATTTGGAGATTGAGAGAAAATGGCAGGAAAATATTGGAGGAGAAAAAGTCCCAGTACATAGTGATAGGTAGACAAGAATCAGCCATGTGTATAGACAGTTATGATTTTATTATGAATTGGTTTTAGGTCCTGAGTTCAGTACTCCATAGTAAACTGTATGTGGTAAAAATATGAGAGGCAAAGGACATGAAACCAATGACGGAAGTAGCAGAACACCTTCTGATATTATGCTTAGTTTACAAGTCTTATATTAAGATTTTGTGTGCCTCAATAATATCAGGAATTCCACAAGAGTTCATCCAATATGCAGACGCTAATGCCTGATCGTTAATGCCACAACGATCTTACCTATTTCTAAGCCAGACAAATCAAAGGATATAGTTAAGGATATAGTGGTTGATTGGCCAGAGAGTTTCCAAATCCACACACATTGCTGACTAATGTTCCTCCTGATGCCAAATATTTTACAGTAAATAATCTGTGTTCTGCCTTTTTAATGTGCCCTTGGCAGAAGAGAGCAGACATTTGCTTTCACATAGCTTTTATCACTTCATGTGTTAAATCAAATCTTAAGGACTTAGAGAAATTAGAGAATCTCTCATTGGATAGTATCCTGTAGCAATATGTCAGTGACCTGATGGTTTACACCACCTCATTTGCATAGGGACTCTATTAAGGTATCAACCAGTTTGGCCAATTACAGTATTGTCAGTCCCAGGTTGAGGACTTGGGGTGTCTGGTAGCATACAAGCCTAGTACAATTGCCCCAGCACAGTTAGAGAGTAATAGCATGTGACAGACAGGAAAATCAAATTGAAAATTTCTTTGATTGGTAATAGTCATGCATTGATTGCCTTTGAAATTCAATCAGCCTGCTGTTTGGCAATTTCGGACTATGCAAAACTGTTTCTTTTGTATGTAGCCAACAGAGTGGGTGGCTGTGCATCAGCAGTATTGATGCAGGAAACATGTAGAGGCAGAAAGCTTTGTTGAATTTTCAGTTGAGTCTGATTACTAGCATCTAAAACGCTTTGAATGTATAAATGGTTAAAAGAGCATGAAGTGTCTTTTCAATAAATTTACATTTTTTCATTTTTAAAATAAATGCTCTTATAGGAAAACAATTCTTCCCATCAGACTATATCACACTACCATCAATGCCTTCTGACTTTCTGAATAAATAAAAGACAACAGGATCCAAAAATACTTACCAGCAAGTCACATAAGTGGTTGCTCAGTGGCTAGGGTGCTGGATTATGGATTGGAAGGTTGTGTGCCCACATCCCACAACTGCCAAGCTACCAGCCCTGAGCTCCTGAGCAAGGCCCTTGTTAAAAAATAAATAATAAAATAAGATGTAAGTCCCTCTGAGTAAAGGCATCTGCCAAACTATATGAATGTATGATGCACTCTCTTTCATTTTGTTAAACATGCCTGCAAACACTCTAGTTGGTAACTTGCTACTTGCTTACTTGTTAAAGAAAATGCTGATAGTTTTCACCTTCAGAAAACAAAGTGACAAACGTGGCTAGGATTTCTGTATTTGTTTTATGTCAAGGAGAGTACTAGCCTCTAGTGGATGAATAGCGAATTGCTAACAAGTACCGGAACAAGTTTACTAAAGTTTATACATCTTTTAACTTACGTACTTTAGACATTCTTTTTAGACCTTTATTGTGTAATCGTTAGCCCCCTAATTTGGGATACTTAAACAAAAGACCATGGTGAAAACCGTTTCTTTATAGTGAACGTTGTTTAAAAACGTTATGAGTGTAAAATGGATCTGCCGTAAATATGTGTGATTGTCGTAAAGCTGGTCATCACCATAACTACTAGCGACTCAGCAACATATGCGTCTGATAATGGCGACAGAAGAAGAACGTGCTGCTGCGGAAATTGTGAGATCTTTGGCTCGGCACTTAAACTGTTTGAATGGAGATGAGAAAATCACAAGAAAACGAGCATTGGAAAGTATTAAAAAAGAAACAATCGAGAAAGGCTTGTCAAGTACCGTGTTACAAGAACTTTTTGCTAGTCTGCTGAATTCGCTTCTGAGATGCCTATCAGATCCCATGGAAAGATGCCGAGAACTTGCTATTCAAATAATAAGAGACTTTATAAGATGCGTTTCAAACCCAGAGTCGTCCCTGCCTTACATAATGTCTTGTTTGGTTCAGCGACTCGGTGGAAATGAGATAGCAGAACCAGCGGAAGAGTTGCGGCTGTCCATGGTGGAACTTTTGTCGCTTATCGTAGAGGTCTGCGAGAGGCACCTTGCTCCGTACCTGGACGATATGATAAAAATACTGCAAAAAACTATAACTGACCCTTTTCCCGACGTCATAAAAGATAGTTGCAAATGCACAATACTTTTTGCCCGGAGTGTACCAGGTGAGTGTCTGGCATATCCACATATCTAGTCTTTAATTTAATAAAACATTAAAGTTAATACTGTTTATTGGAAACAGAGGGCTAAGAAATAATCCTGCTTATGCATTTGTTTGTTATTTTTGGAGGCTGGAAGTACACTTGCAACTGTATTTAACACGTGAGTTTGTTTACTTGCTAAGGCTTCAACTGCCATGGTAACTACGTAGCTACGTAAATTCCTTAAAACCCAAGTCATGAGAGTGTTGTTTTGCAAACTGGGAACTCCTGAGTGTGGAAGCTAGGTGATAGTTGATACCGCAGTAGAGTTTATTATATTTTGGGTTATCGTTGAATGAGTTTCTCACTATATTTCTCACGAATTTAACGTACACAAATGATAAAACGTATATATTCTCACTCCTGAGAATATATGGATGGAGAAATAATAATAATGGATAGAGAACATTCTACATCGAACATACACTCAAAGTACTTTATTAAGAACACCTTTACACCTACTTAGATTATACTTGCTTATACATATTCACATATTATACAATTATCTTCTTCTTCTTCTTTCGGCTTTTCCCTTCAGGGGTCACCATAGCGAATCATCTCTCTCCACCTATCCCTATCTTCTGCATCCTCAACACTTGCACCTACTAGCTTCATATCCTCATTTATTACATCCATATACCTCCTCTTTGGCCTTCCTCTTTGCCTCCTGCCTGGCAGCTTCATGTCCAACATTCTCCTACCAGTATACTCACTCTCCCTCCTCTAAACACGTCCAAACCAAACGTATTGAATTATCTAATCAGCAAATTATGTGCCAGCAGTGCAGGACATAAATTCATACAAATATAAGCCAGCAGCTTCAGGTAATGTTCAAATCAACCATCAGAATAGGGAAAATAAAGTGTGATCTGAGTGATTTTGACTGTGCCGTGATTGTTGGTGCCAGATGGGTTGGTGGTGTTCTCCGAATGCACGCACATGATTGCCCTTGATTGCACATCTCCTCTCTGTGTGAGTTTAGGAATAAAAATGTCTTTTATAGACATTTTTCAATTATAGAATTACATTTCAGTTGAAGAAATTCTGACTAGACTGATCTAATTATTTATGGAAAACTAGACATTACCACAAATTCCCCTTTAATCAGGATTTGGATCAGAATTCAACATGTAATGAACTATGATATACCAGACTTGTCTATTTAATTATACCAGCCAACATTGATGACTTTGATATCTCTGCCCTATCAAAGGGTTTATAAGAGTTGTAGGTGGACATGGCTCTCTAAACCTGGAATGAACCCAGCACATAGTTGCAAGAGAATAAATTACATTGTTTTTACAATACCCGAATAACTTTGGTCCATAGATAGTGCATCATTCTCATGCCTATTTATATACATCTGTGAATGTGGCAAATTTCTTTCTGTTTTCAGCCTGTAATTACTTACAATTATACCCAAACCATAACAAGTTACTATTTCATTCGGGTTTGGGGTTAAACTGATTGCTAAAAGTTAAATAGAACAATAAATATCAATAGACAGAAACAGACTTATTAACCAGTCTATTTATTTAATAAACTCCTATAAATTTTTATGCAGTGTCTATGCCAAGTAGCTTTTATGTCCAAGTTGCCAGTATGCATTTATTGTGGAGTGGTCTAAATTAAAGTGTAACCTGTGTTTTAGGTGTAATTCTGTATATATTCAGAGGGTGTTGCTAATTCCTGCTGCTTCTGAAATGTTCTGTGCAGCTCTATTGTGTGGATCAAAGCTTCTGTAAATATATGCACAATTTCCCGACAAGAATTTCTTTATATATTCCAGTTTCCCTGGAGGTTAAGGACACACATTTCAGATAATTTTTTGTGCATATGCATTTTTTATAAAGGAGGCCCCTGGCTAGTACTTAGGGCTCTTTCAGATGACCAGCGTTTTGTGTTTCTCTCACTGCTATAAGAGCTGCATTGTATGTTTAAAAAAGTATGTTTTAAAAAGAGAACTGTATATTAAGAGAACAAACATGTTCAAAAATGATCAAGTGTACATTGCAAAAATGTTAAGGTGGGTGGTATATGTAATATCCACATGAATGCCAGGACCCAAGGTTTCCCAGCAGAACATTGCCCAGAGCATCAAACTGCCTTTTGGTACTGTCTTTTCCCCAGGTGAGTGACGTGCATGCATGTCTACATGATGTAAAAGAAAATGTGGTTCATCAGACTAGACCACCTTCTTCCATTGCTCCTATGCACATCATTGTGTATTGGGCTCTCATGACCCTGCTGCTGGTTCACAAGTTGTCCTTTTTTGGAACACTTTTGGTACGCACTATCCACAGCATATCTGCAACAACCCACATGGCCTGACATTTGGAGATGCTCTAACCCAGTCTTTTAGCCATCACAATTTGGCCCTTTTCTAAGTCGCTCAGATTCTTACATTTGCCTATTTTCCAGGCTTCTAATACGTCATCTTAAACAACTCATTTTGCTGCCTAATGTATCCCACACATTGAAAAGTGCCATTGTAACACGATAATCAATGTTACCTTCACTTCACCTTTTGGTGGTTTTAATGCTATAGCTGAATGAGGTATAGTATTGTTTATATGCAGAAAATGCTGTAATGTAAAGATGACTTGTAAAATAGTCAAATTAAACATTTCTACTTAAAAATACTAGTGTGCAGTAAACAGTAATAAACTAAACAGACTCAATACTTGGTAGTCCCAGGTTTTACTAACCATCTTGGAGAATCTGCCACAATTATCCCAGAGACTTTAATATTTGCTATGTATATGTGTCAATGTATGTCATATTTGCTCTATGTTTGCATGCAAAACCCAGGAACCTTCATTTAGTTTTTTTTGTCTGAACAGTGGTCTCTTACATAATATATTTTTTACACTTTATTGACATACAAACATTTTTCAACATTATTTTTTGGAAAAGTAATGTTTGGAAATCTAAAATGGTATTGAACTGACTCATTAATGCAGAATTCATAAAATGTATAACTATTAAAAAATTTAGGATGTCTAAGACTGCACATTACTGTATATCTACAAATCTGTAACATAAATACAATAAAAATAAAATCAGATAAAGAAGCACAGTAAAAAAAACAGCAGTGTAGTAAATTAAATTGTATTGTATAATGTTTTTAACAATGGACAATGTCACAAAGCAGCTTAATATGAGCATAAAAATTCAGACTAAAAATGATGGAGTTTAAACTTTAAATTTATGTTTATCCTTAATAGAATTTCCCCCAAGGAATTATTATCTTAGATAATGTGAGGAAGAAACCTTATGATATAGATGATATGAGTAAATCATATCCTCATATCATATGATGGGGGGGGGGGGTTGATGAAAGCAACTAAACATCCCAGTTTACCAGAACACTCTATGCCCATGAACCCTCCAGAACCTCTCCTTCACAAAAAAAACAACTATTCACAAAAAGGCTTGAATAAACAAATGTGTTTTCAGCCAGGACTTAATCACCAAGATTGTGCTCTGCTGCAGCCTTTCCTACTTGAGGTACCAACAAAAAGCAACTTTTGATCATTAAAAAAAAGGTTGTTTAGAGACCATTCAGTGCTTTACAGCAGTAGTATTTTATAATCAATGTGAAATTTGACTGGGTGACAATGCAATGTGAAAAAGACAAAAGTGTTAATTTCTTATGGTTCTAGTTAGGACTCTAGTTAGCTGTTGTATTCTGGACAAAATGGAGCTTGCTTATGTTCCTACTGGAACATCCAGACAGTAAGACATTACAATAATCAAAACAATCAACAACCTAGAGCTGATTTAAATCAACAATAATACAACATAAAGCAATGTTTCTGAGTTAAAAGGAGGCTATCCTAGTAATATGATCTACGTGAGTTTCAAATGATAGATGAGTTAATAATCACACTAATAATCACTTTCATTTGCACCAAAGCAGGTGAAATTCATTCACAATTAAGTAGGGTTCCTAACTGGACTGATTGATTTCCCTTCAGTTTTATTGACTTGGTCTTATACTGTGGTGATTAAGTATCCCCTTAATTAGTTTGAGCAGAATAATTTCAAAAACAATAAGTTGTTTAGATGTAGATGATCAAACAGTCCTAACTTCAGATTAAAGTGCTGGCTTTGCAATTACAATGTTCAAATTTTATGCTAATTATATTACTAAAATTAACTATCTGAGTGTTTCTACATTTTTGTTTAGCTTGGGGAGCAGACATAGTCTCAATATTGTGGTGTGAGGTAACCACGCCTGTTCTGAGACCTAAGATCTGAGATCATGGTGCACCTTAGTACAACAAAGGTCTATCAGTCTGTTACTGATGCTATCAGTCTGTTACTGAGGGTGCTTCTCTGTTTATACTTTGTTTATGATGTCCATTAGATATAGTAGGACTCCAATAATAGAGTCAGCCTTCCTCATCAGTTTGTTGAGTTGTTGTCTTGTATTGGTGCCATATATCCCTAACACACAACAGTGTAAAAAGCACTGGTTACAATAATTTGTTAGAATATGCACAGGAGTGATGTGAACACATAAATGAACTGCACCCTCCACAGAAAGTCGTCACTTTGGTCCACCACCTGGACTGATATTCTAATCTAATTCTGATATTCTAGTCTGTCATCCAAATGCATGCTCAGGTCATTCCCTCCACATCCTCTCTGTCATTGGTGACAGGTGATAGGTGGGGCCACCACCACTATCACTTTTGTTATGCCAAAATTCAGCTGAAGTAGGTTAAGTTTGCACCACTTGGCAAAGGTCTCCACCAAGGCCCTGAACTCATCCTCCTGCCCAATTCAGGTGGGGCAAATCCCAACCATAGACACTTTAATAGAAACCCTTGTTCACTGGTGTTCTGTACGATTATTTTGAATAAGCCAATCATGTGTCAACAGTGTAATTCATTAAATAATGCCGGTACAGGACAAGAGATTCAGATAATGTTTGCATCAACCACCAGAATTGGGAGAACTAATGATAGGGTCAAAGCTACTTTAGCACTTTGATTAAAAAGTAAATGTTGGCCATGATAGAAAGGTGTATTGGTTTTTGATGCATAGCCACAGATCAGTGAGAGTGCTCATGTTAACCCCTGCCCACTGCTGAAATTGCCCACAATGGGCATGGGCAAGTGAACTTGACCATGGAGCAATGAAAGAAGGAGAACTGGTCTGATGAATTGTGCTTTCTTTTTATTGTGTGGATGGCTGGGTGTATGTGCATTGCTTGCCTTTGGGAGATGACACCAGAATGCACTATGGGAAGAAGCAAGCTGATGGAGACATTGTGCTGCTCTGGGCAATGTTCTGCTGGGAAACTTGGATTCCTGGTATTCATCTAGATGTTATTTTAACACACACAACTTGCCTAAATATTTTCATATAAGCACTCATATTGGTATTGAATAAAAATGGAAAATAAATTATATCACCCTAATTTTTTATGGACGTGGTTCTTTTTCTTTTTTTTCCCTTTAAGTTATAAATTTACTTGTTTTTAACATTGTCTGTTTTTACTTAATGTTTTGTTATTTATTTTCTATTTGAAAATGGACATAGACCACTTCCACATGCAAGCAGAGTGCCTGGTTAAGCCTTTGATGCAGACTATTTCACATCAGCATTCACGGGTGAGAATGGCTATTATAGAGGCCACTGGGGCTGTTGTCCTTTTTGGCACAGTGAAGACAATGGATGATGTTCTCTCGCACATGGCCCAGAGACTGTTTGATCACTCCCCTCAGGCAAGAAGATTATTCTATATTAGGTTCTCATATATTTAATAGTTTTTTTTGTTTTCCATAACCATTGAAGAATTTGAAGATGAAGAAATTTTAAGTTCATTAATGTGAAATAGAAATCTATCAAACTATGTTTGGATTAGCTAACATGTAAATTGTTACACTGAAATTGTTTTTTTTATTAAAGAGAAAAAAAAACTAAAAATCCTAGCTTTTTAATTGTAATGATAATTAGACAAGAAATAAAATGAGTTTATTTCCTTTCCTCTGCAAATAAGATGATGAGAAAAGGATTATTTTGAAAATGCACATTGATGGGAAAAGGATTATTTTGAAAATGCACATTTGAAAATGCACAAATGCAATTGGTCCCATTTTGCAATCACTTTATTCATCATTGAGGTTTTATTTTCTGTTTTTGATGTAACCTGTTAATAGTCTCTGCATTTTGCTGTTCTTTGCCATGCCTTTTTCTAGGTGAGGAAGGCTGTGACTTTGGTTGCTGGTGACTGGCTTCTCAACTTCCAGGACAGATACTCTTACTTCCACAAGCTTCTTCCACTGTTGCTAAGCAGCCACAGCGATGACCTCCCAGAGATAAAGTATCAGTAACCAATTACATTCTTATGCCTTTCCTGATTATAGTTATGTATAAGCTTACATAAATCACTCAAAACAAGTAAGGAATGTTTTCTTGTTCAGAGCTTTGGCATGTGAGCTTTGGTGGCAAGTTGGTGCTCAGTGGGAGAAAGAAAATGAAGATGATTTGAAGAACAAAATGGACTACCTGCTTTCCCCACCTTTGCAGTACCCACCTGGAGGTAAGTTAACAAATAAATCATATGTGCCCATAAAGCATGCTCCATGATGCAGCACATATTTAGAGTTTGAGTTAGTAATTTATTTCTAGTGAGTTTTCTTTACCACATGTTGCATAAACGCATATTCTGCTCACTTTATTTTTGTAAATAAACATAATTTATTATTTAATAAAAATAAACATAGACCGCATTACTGCTGCCGCTGCACCGATCCATCTGTCAATCTCACGATCCATCCTTCCCTCACTTGTAAACAAGACTCCAAGATACTTAAACTCCTCCACTTGAGGAAGGAGCTCCCCTCCAACCTGGAGGGTGCAAGCCACCTTTTTCCGGTCGACAACCATAGCCTCAGATTTGGAGGTGCTGACCCTCATCCCAGCCGCTTCACACTCAGCTGCAAAACGCCCCAGTGCATGCTGTAAGTCCGGGCTTGAAGGAGCCAACAGGACATCATCTGCAAAAATCAGCGATGAAATCCTGTGGTCCCCAAACCAGACTCCCTCCAGCCCCTGGCTGTGCCTAGAAATTCTGTCCATAAAAACAATGAACAGAACTGGTGACAAAGGACAGCCCTGTTGGAGTCCAACATGCACTGGGAACAGATCTGACTTACAGCTGGCAATGCGAACCAAGCTCCTGCTCCGGTTATATAGACCGAACAGCTCTTAACAGAGGGCCACGGATCCCATACTCCCAGAGCACCTCCCACAGAATGACACGAGGGACACGGTCGAATGCCTTCTCCAAGTCCACAAAACACATGTGGACTGGTTGGGCAAACTCCCACGAACCCTCAAGCACCTTGTGGAAGGTATAGAGCTGGTCCAGTGTTCCACGACCAAGACAAAAACCACAGGTGCTCCTCCTGTATCCGAGGTTTGACTAACGGTCGGACTCTCCTCTCCAGTACTCTGGAATAGACTTTCCCTGGGAGGCTGAGAAGTGTGATCCCCCTATAGTTGTAACACACCCTCCGGTCCCCCTTCTTAAAAAGAGGGACCACCACCCTGGTCACCCAGTCCAGAGGCACTGTCCCTGACCGCCATGCTATGTTGCAGAGACGTGTCAGCCAAGATAGCCCCACAACATCCAGAGACTTATGGTACTCAGGGCGAACTCTGACCTCAGCTTGGGTGATGAATGAATCTACGTCTGAGTCCTTGGCCTCTGGTTCCTCTGTGGAAGGCGTGTCAGTGGGATTGAGGAGATCCTCGAAGTATTCCTTCCACCGTTTGACAATATCCCCAGTCGAGGCCAGCAACTCTCCACCTCCACTGTAAACAGTGTTGGCAGAGAGCTGCTTACCCCTTATGAGGCGCCAATCAGTCTGCCAGAATTTCTCCGAGGCCATCCGATAGTCCTTCTGCATGGCCTCACCGAACTCCTCCCAAACCCGAGTTTTTGCTTCCAAGACCACCCCGGCTGCAGTTCGCTTGGCCTGCTGGTATGCCTCAGCTGCCTCCGGAGTCCCCCGAGCCAACCAGGCTTGATAGAACTCCTTCTTCAGCTTGACGGCATCCCTTACTTCCAGTGTCCACCACTGTGTTCGGGGATTGCCGCTGCAACCGGCACCAGAGACCTTACGGCCACAGCTCCGGATGGCTGCGTCAACAATGGTCCAAGGAGAACATGGTCCACTCAGACTCAATGTCCCCAACCTCCCTTGGGATCTGGTTGAAACTCTCCCAGAGGTGCGAGTTGAAGACCCCCCTAACAGAGGGATCAGCAAGATGTTCCCAACAGACCCTCACAATACGTTTGGGTTTGCCAAGTCTGTCCGGCATCCTCCTCTGTAAGTGGATCCAACTCACCACCAGGTGGTGATCGGTTGACAGCTCCACCCCTCTCTTCACCCGAGTGTCCAAGACATGCGGCCGAATGTCAGATGACACAACCACAAGGTCGATCATTGATCTCCGGCCTAGGGTGTCCTGGTACCACGTGTACTGATGGGCACCCTTATGCTTGAACATGGTGTTCGTTATGGCTGTGACTAACACAGAAGTCCAGCAACAGGACACCACTCGAGTTCAGATCAGGGGGGCCATTCCTCCCAATCACGCCCCTCCAGGTATCACTGTCGTTGCCCACATGGGCATTGAAGTCCCCCAGCAAAACTGTGGAGTCCCCATGTCGGGGCCCCCGCCCATGACTGCTACCCAAAACACACTGCACCGGACCCTTATGCTCCTTCCTGCGGGTGGTGGGCCTACAGGAAGGTGGGCCTGCGTCTTTCCTTCGGGTTGTGCCCGGCCGAGTCCCACAGGCAAAGACTCGACCATCAGGCGCTCGCCTGCGTGCCCCAACCCCAGGCCTGGCTCCAGGGTGGGGCCCCGGTGACGCCAGTCCGGGCGATATAACGGTCCTTGATTTTACTTCCATAAAGGTTTTGAACCGCTCTTAGTCTGACCCATCACCTAGAACCCGTTTGCCTTGGGAGACCCTACCAGGAGTACTAGGCCCCCGACAACATGGCTCCTAGGTTCATTTGGGTACTCAAACCCCTCCACCACAATAAGGTGGCGGTTCAAGGAGGGGAGAGTAATTACAGTCATGTGAAAAAATTAGGACACCTTATTGAATATTCAGTTTTTATTGAGTAATGTCAACGTCAATTTCTGATCTTGTTTTTAATTTGTACCTGTCGATGAAAGTGGTGTAATTGCATGTAAACAACAAAATATCACTTTGTTTTGACTTATTAAACAAAAGAAATCAACAAAAATGAGTATTAAGAAGTTAGGACACCATATGCCCTAATAGCTAGTGTTTACCCCATTGGCTGAAATAACCTCAATGAGACATTTCTTGTAGCCATCTACCTGTTTTTGACATTGACTTGAAAAAAGTTTCCCCCACTCTTCAATGCTTGTTTCAAATCACCCCACAGGATCTCAGTAGGATTTAGATCTGGGCTTTGGCTTGGCCATTCCAGAATTCTCCATTTTTTTTTTTACTTTTCAGCCAGTCCTTGGTGGATTTAGGTTCAGTTCCTCTTTAGCTTAATTTTTTTACAGATGGTCTTACATCTTCCTCATGCACATTCTGGTACAATGTAGAATTCATAATGGATTCTGTGATGGTGAGCTGGCCAGGTCCTGCTGCAGCAAAGCATCCCCAAACCATAACACTTCCACCTCCATGTTTCATAGTTGGTATGCTGTTCATTTGCTAAAATGCTGTATTTGGTTTACGCCAAACATGCCCTGTTGTGGTGTCAAAGGTTTCCACCTCCCATAATAGCTAAAGTTGTATAGTCTCTTTCTGATTGTAGATTCATGCAGTTTGGCAAAACTGTAGCAAAAGCTTGCTGTAGGAACCGTGAAGATATTTTAGGGTTTTTGGAGACGTCTTTAAGCATCTTGCGGTCTGCTCTTGGAGTGAATTTGCTTGGACGGCCTGACCTGGTCATGTTGGCAGTTGTTTTAAATGTTCTACTTGTAAATGATTTTCTAGAGAATGTAATGGCTGATTACAAATTCTTTTGAGATCTTTTTATATCCCTTACCAGACTCCTAAGCATCAACAATCTCCTTTCTGAAGGCCTCAGACAGCTCTTTGGCTCTCACCATAGTGATACCTCTCACTTCACAATTAAGAGTAATCTATGAATTAACAATTATGTACATTATAATTATATTGGCAGAATGTACAGTGTGGAGCAGAACTGCAAGGAGATGAAGTGTTAGTGAGACATGAGTGTCCTAGTGGTGTAGTGTAGAGTTCAGAAGATTTATGTGTGTGGTGAAAAAACTGGCCCTGAACCTGCTGGTTCTGGTGGGGATGGTCCTGTATCTCCTCCTGGACAGAAGGAGGTTGAACAGTTTGTGACTAGGGTGGGAGGAGTCTTTGATTTTGTGCGCTCTGCGCAGACATCTCCTGTGGTGAAGAGACTCAATGGCAGGTAGTTGGGTGCTGATGATACGTGGGCAGTTGTCACATCCCTTTGCAGAGATTTTCTTTCACACACTGTGGAGCTGCCATACCACACTGTGATGGAGCTTGTCAAGAATGTAAGAATTGCTCTCAACAATGCAATGGTAAAGGATCTTGGGAGATTTGAAATTTTTTTAACCCTCTCAGGAAGTAAAGATGCAGTTGCGACTTCCTAAGTGTTCAGCTGTTCTGATGCCAAGACAGATCCTTGGAGATGTGGATGCCCAGGAACTTAAAGCTGGAGACGCACTCTACTTCAGACCCGTTGATGTAGATAGGGGAGTGTCTGCTGCCGTTAGATTTCTGTAAGTCCTCAGTAAGCTCTTTTGTCTTTGTGGCATTGAGGGTGAGGTTGTTCATGGAACAGGCTCTGGATCTCCTCCCTGTAGGCTGATTCATCGTTGTTCTGATCTGACCAATCACTGTGGTATCATCTGCAAACTTGATGAAGATGTTGGAGTTATGTTGCGGAACACAGTCATGGGTGAACAGGAAGTGGAGCAGTGGGCTTAGCACACAGCCTTGTGGGACGCTGGTGTTCAGGATGAGGGTTGAGGATATGTGATTACCCAACCTTACAGACTGAGGTCTATTTGTTAGGAAGTCCGTAATCCAACTGCATATGGATGTGCAGATACCCAGGTCACTGAGCTTAGTGATCAGTTTACTAGGGATGACCATATTAAAAGCAAAGCTGAAGTCAATGAACAACATCCTGATGTATATATTGTTATTATGCAGCTGGGTGAGAGCTAGATGAAAGAGCTGTAGAAATGGCATCCTCTGTTGAACTATTCGGATGGTAGGCAAACTGGAGTGGGTCCAGTGTAGGTGGGAGGCTCGCTATGAGACATGTGGGAACAGTGGCCTGGGCCAGTGACAGGTTGAAAATGTCAGTAAAGACTTGTGCCAATTGGTCAGCACAAGTCCTGAGCACACACTCGGGATTGCCATCAGGACCAGCTGACTGACATGGTGTAACTGACTTATTTATTGGTGTGATGTATGACACCTTGGTCAAAGTGAGCAGAGAAGTGGTTGCGCATGTCTGGGAGGAAGGCATTGCTGGTTAGTAGAGACTGTATTGTTGGTTTGTGGTCAGTGATGGTCCGGATACCTTTCCACATGCGTCTGGGTCGGAGTTACTGTGGAAGTGCTCCTCAATGCACAGTTTATGTGCATGCTTGGCTTTCCGAATGCCCCTTTTCAGGTTGGGCCTGGCTCTGCTATAGTCCTCTGCGAACCTCAGAGGCTTCTCCTCGCTTCTGATTAGAAAAGTGTTTCACATGTTTGACAGTGGTGACGTTGTCAATACACAAGTTGATATGGTCCAGTACATGTACATATGTTTGTCTGTGCACCTGAGGTGACCTGTGAGACAAACATGGTCCAGGCGGTGTCTTGTAGCTGGTGCTGTAATGAGGAAATGCCCCTTTGAGTGGAGCTACAATATCTAGGATGTAGCGAAACAGTGACTCCAAGTAATCAGTCAACTGATTAAGTTCTGTGGGGTCAGACAGTGATCCTGTCTGGGAGACTATTGGTAAATCTCTCTGCAGAAGCAGATGTAACTGTACGTTTAACACAGTGATGTTGCAAATTGTGTATCTCGTGTCTAAGATGCTTTTTAAACTAAACAAGATAGTGGTCTGAGATAGCTTCCAACTGGGGAAGGGTGACTATATTTTCTATATTTAATCTGAATAAGATCCAGAGTGTGACCTCCATTATGAGTGGGTCCTAATATGTCCTAATTAACACCTACTGAATTTAAGATGGATACAACTGCTGTTCTCAAAGAATCTTCTGACTTCTGAAATGAATGTTGAAGTCTCCCACAATTTAATTATTTGTCTAAAGAAACAACTAGGTTTGAAATCAAATTTATAAATTCACTGAGGGTTTCAGAATATGGCCAGTTCAGCTAACCATTTTGAATTTAACGATTTTATACATAAGGAGATACATATCATTACCCGCTCCCGCAACCACCACCACCACCATCCCCAGGAAGGCCCCAAAGAACCAAGCTCACCCGAGGAGAGCGCTCCAGAAATGGCAACGCAAGCGAGGAAAGAGGGAAGGGCTCCATGCTAGGCTAAAAGCCTGTGCTAGCCAGCCACCACTACCCAGCCTCTTGTTAACTAATGTGCGATCTCTGGAAAAAAAGACTGAATGAGCTGAGAGCAAAGATTACATCACAATGGGAAGTAAGAGAATCCTGCACTCCAGCTACAGACTCACTCCATACACCGAGGAGACCAAACTGCAGCCTCTGGTGAGGCTAAAAGGGGTGGTGTGTGTGTGTGTGTTTATTAACAACTCGTGATGTGGAGACATACAGACTGTATGACATACAGCACTGCTTCCCAGATGTGGAGTTTTTATTGCTGAAATGCCACTGCTGTGTTCATGGCCACTGTACATCCCTCCACGAGCCAACTCCACAGCTGCTCTTGACAAGCTCCAAAACATTTTCAGCGCATTAGAGACAGCTCACGCTGATGCTGTTTTTATCACTGCTGGCGACTTTAATCAGTGCAATCCCAAATATCACCAACATGTGGACATTCCCACCCACGATAATAACACACTGGACAATGTTTACAGTAACATGTAAACACATGGGATGTGTTTAAAGCTGCAGCAACTTGGGAGGACACTTCTGTCAGCATACAGGATTGTGCTGAGTATGTGACTGGGTACATTAGCACTTGTCTTGATAACATCATACCCACCATGCAAGTCAGGAACTTCCCCAATCAGATGCCCTTGATAAACAGTCAGGTACACCACATGCTTTTGCATTTACATCAGGCAATGAGACAGAGTACAAAGCTGCAAAGTACAGACTGAGAAAAGCCATTACAGCAGCCAAGAGACAGTATAGAGAGAAGCTGGATAGTTTCTACTCTACTGCTGATGCCGGGCGGCTGTGGCAAGGTCTGAAGCACATCACACACTACAGGACCACCACGACCATTACTATCAGCCCCTCAGACAACCTGCCGGATGATCTCAACACCTTCTACACCCGCTTCAAGACCTCCAGCAACAACACAGAGAGGAGGCACACACGCTGGGACCACCCAACCCCCCTTCTCCCATTCTACTGCATCATCAGCTGTGGTACACAAAGCACTGAAGGAAGATCAACCCCCGCAAAGCAGAAGGGCCAGAAAACATTCCTGGGAGGGCCCCCAGAGCTTGTGCTACAGAGCTGGCTGATGTAGTCACTTCCATCTTTAACCTCTCCCTCAGTCAGAGCAGAATACCCACCTGCTTCAAGACCACAACCATCGTCCTCCGACCTGCCTAAACGATTACAGACCAGTAGCACTCACTCCAATCATGAAGTGTTTTGAGAGAGTGGTGCTGGCCCACATTCAGAGTAGCATACCAGATACAATGGACCCCCTGCAGTACGCATACTGGTCCAACAGTTCCCCCTAGACGCCATTGCTGCTGCCCTCCATATTTCTCTTTCTCATCTGGAAGATAAGTACACCTACATCAGGATGCTACAGTTATCCCCCATAAACTCACCCACAAACTGTTTTCACATGGACTACATCCCACACTCTGTGACTGACTCCTGGATTTCCTGACTGGCAGACCGTAGCCTGTCAGGATTGGAAATAGGACCTCAGCCACAATCATAACAAACATTGGCACCTCACAGGGGTGTGTTCTCCATCCCATCCTCTACACACTGTTCACACATGACTGTGTTGTGTCCCTCAAGGACAACATCATCCTGAAGTTTGCTGATGACACCACAGTGATAGGACAGATCACTGGTGGGGACGAAGGAGCCTAGGGAGGTGGCCAGTCTTGTGACATGGTGTGAGGACAACAACCTCACCCTCAACACAGACAAGACAAAGGAGATGATAGTAGACATGAGGAAGGAGAGGAGAACTCACCAGCTACTGTTTAACCAAGAGCTTGAATTGAAGAGGGTGTGCAGCGTTAAATACCAGGGGGTCCACATCAGCGAAGACCTCACCTGGACACTCAACACCACCCAGCTGGTTAAGAAGGCACAACAGCAGCTATACTCCCTGAGGAGGCTAAGGAAGTTTGGCATGTCACTTAAGATCCCTCAGCCATTAAACTTTTAAAAAGGTAGCCAGAGGACATAGACTAGTTTCATTTATCGCAGAGATTACTTGGACTAAATTGCTCTTTCTCATGCTGCTATTATTGTCAAGTAGCTGCATCTCAATTTGAACATTGTTAATGTTATTGCTGCTGCTATTATTATCTACTGTTGCATTTTTTGCATATGTTACTGTACTATTGTTTTGCACATTGCAACATAAGTCAATACTGTACAATTGTACATAGTCTATTAATTAAGAAATACATAGTCTGTATTTCTATACTTACCTGGTCTATATTTCTAATTCTGTGGTATAGTTTTATATTTTATTATGTTTGTGTGTGTGTATATATTTGTGTGTGTGTGTTTTTATTTTTTACATACTTTGTTTTTGTACTCATCTTAGCATTCACAACAGCAAAGAAAGAATTTCATTGTACAGGAAAACTTGTTTTCCTCACTCTGCACATGAAAAATAAAGCTTTAAATCTTGATTCTTGAATCTCACGCACTGTACAAGCTAAATGTTTGCCATCTTTAATGATTACGTACCTTTGGAGTGAATACAAGCTGGATGTTGAAAAGATCCAAAGTGAGTTTCCTCCGATTGGTGATTGAAGATAGAAAAACAAAAAGCTTCTACCGAAAAAAAAGAAAAATTAACTGCGATAGGCAAGTAAAAAATTTGCAAATGAGAGGTGACAGTAAAATATTAAGGCAAAAGTGAAAAGTTAGACGATATAAATAAAAATGCAGACACGGGCAAGAAACTCGAGTAAAATGCTTCAAGCACAGGAAGTGAGAACACAACATTTAAGCTATTTGTTCACTTTCCCCTTGTTAAATTTGTGTTTATATTTTCATTTTTATGAGACTTACATTTACATCATACTTTGAGACTTTCAATTTTATAAGACAATTAAGAGACTTGGATTTTCCAGGTTTTCAATGCATTGATTGACGTTAATTGATGATACTATTTTTCTTCAGATTTTATCTGGTAGATGGGCAGGCTTGTGGAAAATGTGCTTTATGGCAACAGTAATTCCTAATTGCAGGATAATGCACCCTGCCACACTGCAAGAATTGTTCAGGACTGGTTTGAGGAACATGATACAGAGTTTAAGGTGTTGACTTGGTCTCCAAATTCACCACATCTGAATTGTTTTGAAAATCTTTGGGGTCTGTGCATGCAAATACACATGTGCATGCAAATACACACTCGCACATGCTGTTTGTCATGATCACGCCCAAAGGACACTGCATTTTATTACTCATCAGCTCCAGCGCATTACATTATCTAACCACTGTCTCACCTTGATATACCACTCCTTTTTGTCTAGTTTGTAAGTACATCAGTGTGAGGCTATAGCCCCTTGGGAGTGGCTGACGTCATGCACCTCCTCCAGACAATTTTTGAGGAAGGGCCTACTAACCCAACTAAAACCATCTCCCACCCTCTATGACAAACTTTAGATTCTCTCTGCCTCCATGCTTAGCTGAGAACAACACTCTATGTCCTTCATTACCTGGGGATGTTGCTCCCGGCCCGTTTTCTAGTGTACATTGTCCTCTGACCCCACTTCACATAGGATGCCACTCCACCTTCTTGCTTTGTGGAAGACACTAGTCCTGCCACTTGCCTAGTACACCGCTCCTCTGTCTTGTTTAACAGAGGACATCTCACCTCCCTCTTGCTGCACAGAGGATGCTGTCTTCCCTCTTGCTTTGCAGTTGACACCACATGTGTAGTTTTTTCTCTAAATTTTTGGTTTTTGTTTTCTGTCTCCACTAGACCAGGTCTGTCACTCTCTTTTTAGTGATATCAGACAGCAGGCTGGTGATGTCCTAATAATTAGGCACAAACCTACAATAATAGCCAGCCATCCCCAGGAACTGTCTCACCTCCTTTCTGGTCTTAGGCCACAATTGCTGCAGTCTTACCACTTTGGAGACACACTTGCACATGGCCAATTGTACATGTTTTTGGGTTTCCTGAGAGTTCTGCCCACCTCAGCTTTTTTGGGACAGCCCTCATTTGCTGCATGTGCTTTTGCCAATCATTACTGTAAATAATGATATTATCTAAATAGGCAACAGCATATGCAGTGTGTGGGCAGAGTATTCTGTCCATGAGCCTCTGGAACAAAGCTGGGGCTCCAAACAAACCAAAGGGGAGAGTTGCGAATGTAGTAGAAAAGGCTATTTCCTATAGGGATATTGAAGTCAAGGAATCTGCCAATGTACCTTTTGTTAAATTCAGTGTCGAGTAAAAGCGAGCTGCACCTAAACAATCCAGCAGTTTGTCAATGCGAGTCACTGGGTATGCATCAAATGTTGGCAAGTCAAAACGTGCCATGCTGATAGACTCTTATCTGAAAGTGAATAATAGAAGTCGTGTAATAAAATCAAAAATGCTTCAGCAAAGTATAAATCTACGGGTGTGTACACTTATGCAGTTAGGTTATTGTAATTTCACTCTAGCAATGTGGGACCATCTTCAGCCCGATCCCCAGCCCTCTGTCTGTCGTATTACAATGGGCCCCCACACAAAACTGCTTTTATCTGACTAAAACCCTGCTCATAATACAGCACCATCACCTGAACTGAATCTGGTACTTGCTTTTTAGGGAATTTAGTCAAAATGTTGGTGATGTCTGAAGAATTGGGTACAAACCAACAAAAATAGCCTACCCAAAGAACTGCCTCATCCCCTTTTTGGTCTTGGGTCTTGCACAGGTTGCACTTGCTGAAGTCTTATAAATTTGCATGCACACCTGCCAATGGTCCAAGTGGAAGCACAGATGCCATACTTCCATCTACCCAAGTGCACACTTCGTTGGGTTTACTGAGAATCCTGCCAAAGTGAAGGATTTCAGGGCAGCAATCAGATGTTGTAAATGTCACTGTTAGTCATTACTATAAAAAAAAAAAAAAAAAGATTTCTAAATAAGCAGCAGCTTATGCACTGTGGGGCAGAGTATTTTGTCCATTTGATGTTGAAACATTGCTGGGGCTTTAAACAAATCAAATGGAAGGATGACTGAAATGGAAAAAATGTTTTGCACACATTCCAAACTGTCACCAACTGCTGCTATACAGAAGTGTATATGTTTAAAAGAACCCTCTTGTTTACAGTTCTCCTATTTTGTACATTGCACTGTATAACATTATACAGAATGAATACTGGTCAGCACTGGTTTGTCTATATTGTGTATTTTGTGTACTTGTACTGTACTGTTTTGTTTTGTATTGCCTTTTTGTCTTGCACTCTTTGCACTAGGTTGCACACGTTGCACTTTATGTAGTTAGGACAACTTACTTTCAGTCATTAGCTCTATGTTGCCTTGTGGCTCTGTGTTGTTTTATGTAGCACCAGGGTCCTGGAGAAATGTTGTCTCATTTCACTGTGTACTACGTCAGCTATATATGGTTGAAATGACTATAAAAGCATTTAGATTTGACTTGACTTGGAGTCAAGGGAATCTGCAAATACCCCTTGGTTAAATTCAGTGTTGAATAAAAGTGAACCAACAGCATGAGAAACTGAAAACTATTCTCATTTCTCCTCCCAGTGGGTCGTCCAGGATTGGGCTGCAGGGAGCTGGTGGTGAGGAACTTGTCTAAGCTAATGCCAGCCTTGATTCATGATGCTAGGGATTGGCTGGTGCAGACACGAGTAAAGACAATGCAGCTACTTCAAGTCCTTCTTCTGCATGCCGAAGAGCACAGCACGCAACACTTGCAGCAACTGCTCACAATTCTCTACCATGCCTGTTCTGACTCAGAACAAGATGTCAGAAAAAACGTAAGCTATTCTTGCTTAGCCTTGTCCTTGGATTGATAATGCAGATATGTTAGGATAAATAAAGCATTCTTATTCTTTACTGTATGCTCTGTAAATTCTGAGACTAATGTTTATTAGTTATGTAAGGTATTTTTAGTCATAGGTATAATAATAAAAAGTGCCACTTTATCTGTCTTTTCTATATATTGTGAATCAAACCAAGTTATTATTTTAGAATTAAAATGAGCTAAAAAAAAATATATATATATATATATATATATATATATATATATATATATATATATATATATATATATATATATATATAGGAGGGATTATAGCTGCAAAAAATGGTTCCAGAAAAATGTAACGATGTTTTATGCATCTTTTGTAACAAAACATTATGATACACTTGTTGTTTTACATAGTTCAGACAGCTCAGTTTTGTGATGAAATCACAGGTAAGATTTACTTCTGATGACCCTCTATGTAGATCATGATTGTGCAAGCAGCGCTGTAGGCCAGCATAGAGGCAGTTCTAAGGTGTTCTTGGTCTTCCAGATCTTGCCTTAACTTCCACAGATCCCCTTTACTGCAATTTCTTACCAACATTGGACAGTGGAAATTGTTATCTGGAAGTGCTTTGATATGTTTTTATTGCCTTGCCCTACTTTGTAGGCATCAATCACATTCTAAGGCAGCTGCGAGACCATGGTTGTTGAGTGTTAACACAAGGTTTGAAGAGTCAGACAATTTATAACACCCTGGAAGATTTGCAGCATTTGTCTTGTGCTAGGTTATTTTCACTTTGTTTGATACACAAACGTTTGCATATATCTGTATATATGATAAAAAATTAAATTAGTTAAAAATTATTTTGCCTATATTAATAAAATAACACACTACTTACAGGTTTCTGTATTTAATAAATAGAAGACACCTTGCACTTTGTAGTGATACAAGTGATAATTGAGTGATTTATTTATGCCCAGATGATTAGCTTTTCTCAGTAATGTATGACTTCCCCAGGGTTTGGAGTCAGCCAGGCTCCTAGGGGTGTTTGTTAGCGCAGAGGTCTTCCTCAAGCTAATACTGGCTCATGTGAAGAACTCTTCCTCCTACTCTTGTTCTCCTTGGGCTCCTCTGATGGTATTGGCAGCAATCCTGAAGGGGAGCAACACGAAGTTGCTGGGTCCACAACTTCTCCAAGTTGGACAAGTACTTTCTCATCCTGATGTCTGTCAGGGGTCTCAGCAGGTAAAATAAAGAATAATAACTTGGCTGAACCATTGGTCTAGAGGGGTGTCCCAGCTTACACACACACATATGCTGTTTCAGATGTTTCTATTTTTGTTTTGATAACTTTTATAGTTTTGCCATAGTATGACATTTTAAATTTAGTAATTAAAGTAAAAATATGGACTGTTTGTCTCACACACACACTCACACACACACACACACACACAACCTGCAGGTGTTGGACTTGTGTATATTAACCCCACTTCTAGTGACAGTTTTGCTGCTCTTTGCCAGTTTACATAATAAAAAATATAAAAAATAAAATCAGTTTTATGCCTTAGTTTTGTGCTATGTTTACTACAATATCTATTTTAAATCTCTGTTTTACATATTATTCTCAGACTGTGTATGTTGAGCAGCTGCTGGCATGTGTGGAGGTTCTTCTGGAGGTGTGTGAGGAAGATTGTGGCATCATCAGTCTACCACTGCTGAAGATTCTTGTGACTGTGCAGTGTCTATCCACAGAGCTACAAATCCATACTAAGGTAGAATACAAACACATACAAACACGAACTAAATACACTAGCAACCACAGATGCGCCTAAGTGATACGTCTATTGGAATTGGCCAGAATTCCCATAGGTAGAGTAAATTAATTGCTTCTTTCAGAAAGTACATTAAAACATACTTGTTTAAAAAGCTAATAAAATTATCTTTTAAATGGTGTAGATTGTGTTTGACTAAATTTTACACAGCCAAAAAGATGATTTGCTAAATGTGCTGTGCTATGTTTTTTTTTTTACTTTCGAACGATGTTTACCGCTTCTTCCTACGCCAAAAATAACCTTCGATAATTTTCCATAGTATAATTATTCAAAGTTGACCTCAAATATTTCAAAAACCATTCAGAGTTTAAATAAGTGGCGTATACATCATTAAAACTTAGAAACCCACCCCCCCCCCTTTTTTTTTTTACAAATGAAACCATCATTTGTCAACTGTTAATGTTATATCTTTGTATTAGAACTAAGGTGTTAGTTATTTCTTTTAAATCTTGAAAATGTTCTGTAATGTAAAAGTGATGCGTTATTTTAAACGTTAAAAAAAGCAACTTGAATACTGTTGGAAGTGTACATAATTCTTGTTTGTTATTTTATTACTACACATATTACAAAGTATCAAAATGTCATAGAAAAATAAGTTAAAAACAAATTCTCTCTGGGTATTTCATTCAGAATCAGTTATATAAGTATATCTTAATTACATGCAGTCATACATTAAAAATAATAGCAGAAGTAGAAAGAGCAGAAAAAAATACATAAGATTTTTAAAAATTTTTATATCTCCAAAAATTTATTAAATTGACGAAAATAGTTCTGTGACGCATCGATTGCTTATAAGTCTTTTATATCAGAAAATGTTCAAAAGGTCATATCTCTAGTTCAATAAAGATATTCTCAAAATTGAAGCATTTTCCACACACTTTCTGTTGTAATATTATGTTTACTATGCAAATGACTGTTTGCTACATAAAATTCTGTGCATATATAAAACATATTATTCTACTATTATATTGGTTTCAGAAATATAGATGCCTTTACCTTCATTTATTCATTCATTCATTCATTCACTCATTTTAATTGTATAGCTTCGTAGCAAATGAAACCTGAAAATATGAAATGGCAAATGGAATGTTGTATTTTAATGTTCGCGTATTCATTTTCATTTAATTTTTGGATTCACATATCACCCTTACTTAACATTCATCATACATCGTTAACTGTCTTAACTATCAACAAAAACAGACTATATGTGGAACAAATTATACAGAATAGTTACAAAGAATGAATTAATCAATTTAACCTTAAAATGAATTAGGCTTGTATACAAAGGAGGTGTCTTCGGAGATGCCTCAGAATCATAGAGACACTGTATAACACTGTATGAATTCTTTAACTTGGTTTCATTTTCATTCTGCATGTATTTATTATTTTGACACAGTGTAAATACACGGTTGCATAAACCTATGCGACATGTGCCACAACAAAATAAACAATAGTTTAAGTCTGATATGAATTATATTCTCTATCATGTTTTCTCTTTTGCAGGCAGAGGAGTGTGTATTGTGTTTGTGTCAAGTGTTAAGTCTCAGTGTGCATGAGCTGTACAGACAGCACATGGCACAGTTGCTGCAGTGGTTAATGGAATCCCCAAAATCCTGGTCCACGTACTCTGTCAAGAAAACCCAACTGGAGATTATTGCCCTTCAGTCTGGTGTGTTGGCACATTATTATAACTTGATGACAGTTTTGACCTTTTGGGGAAAATTTGAAAAACTGCTTTTCTAAAACTATTGTCATTATGTCAGTGGAGACATGACAATAGGGCTCCTAAGTTATCATCAGGAGATGGTGAGTTTGAATCACTGTGATGCCATAGCCAAGACAAAATTGGCCATGCTTAATGGACAATTGCTCAATGGTGGGGGACACACACAGACTTTGTACACTCTATCAACCAGTTCCATTAAGATTGGTTACAATTATTCTATAGAAAATGTCCTATTATGAAATATGCACTGTAATCGTGGGGGAAGTGGTAGCTCAGTGATTAATGTGCTGGGCTGTTGATTAGAAAGCTGCGAGTTTGAATCCCAGGTACACTAAACTGCCACTGCTGGGCCGCTAAAGCAAGGTCCTTAAACCTCATTTGATCAGATGCATAAAAAATAAGATAAAAAGTCCTTCTGGATAAGGGTGTCTGCCAAAAATATAATGTAAATGTAATCATTAACAATTTTTTTCTCCTTTCTGACAGCATGCTATCAGAGATTAATTCAGAGAATAATTCTATCTAGAATTATTAACATTAATAACAAGATTAAAATGATTCTTTAAATAAATATAGTTTATGAAACATACATATAAAAGATAATAATGAAAAGATAATGCTGATGAAAATAACTTGATACAAGTCCACAAGCTTTCTGAAAGTTAGTTTATTAACTTTTGAAGGTCTACTGTGATGAAAAAGCATTTGATTACATGTAACATGTGTTGGAAAATTGCCTATTGTGAAAGCAGCCCAAGACATTACTTTTTAAATTCTTCCATACCTTTTTTCATTTGGATATTCACCACATGTATTATAGCACTTTCATTTCTAAAAAATCAAGTGGCTAGTATGCAACTAAGTCGGTCTTTTAGGCCAACAGTTAAATCATAGTGATTCCTTTAAATGCCAACATTATGCTTTTCATGTTTACCACAAAACTGGCTGCCCCATTGTATCCTACAATGACAAACAATTGCTTACATATGTTGCATGCATTTCACCAGACATTTTCTCATGGCAACACCCATGACAATGGTATGAAGAAAAGCTAACGGAGCATTTCTTAATTTGTACAACACTGATTCATCACTGATAAACACTCCTTTATAGGTAGTGTGCAGTTTTACGATTTTACAGTTTGACACAAAAATCTGTTGACTAATTTTAGGCTCTAAATTGATCTCTATTAGACATTATTAGCAGACAAGTGTGGGAACAATGCAGCCTTGTGTGTCCATGTATTTCCATTAACTATTTTCAGACTAGGCTGCTTTAGTGAAAATATGGAATAACTAAGGTTTGGCGCTGGAGTATTTAATGTGCTCATATGAGAAAGATGTGGTTCACACAACACATATACTGTAACCATAACAGTACTCTAAGCAGTCCTGATTATTTGTGTCAGTGTCAGCTAATTAATTAGGCTAGATGGCCATCTAGATTGGATTTATCATTAACAGTAATACATATTAAAAGAGATTGCTTGCCTTTGCTGTAGCTTTGGAGGCAAAAATCGAGAGAAACTGAGCTCTGTGTATGACTTGACTATAAGCATCTATAATTAAAATGGTACACCACACTGTATTAATGTCCAGTAATTGAACACTTGATATCACTCAATGTATCAGTGTTAGAAGCTCTGCATAACAAAAAAAACATCACATACAGCATTTTCTAGTGGCTTACACAGCAATAAATATCAATGCTGAAGCTAAACATTAGCTGCATTAGCTAGCTTACCACTTTAACTTGGATGGGATCCTTTTGTAAAGATTAATGTCAGCTTGGCTGGGATAAATGCCTCAGTCACCACACAACACTTTTGCAGTAATTTCTATAAAACTGAAGTTGTCTTAATAATGTTATTGTCACTGCTGCTTGTTTTTGATATTAATATGTTGCTAATTGTGTAAGGATGTTTTCCCAGGTCCAGTGGTTGGAGAATTTCTCCCGGAGCTCATACCTCTGTTGCAGAAATGTTTATTGCCCAGTCAAGATCCAGAGATGCGGCTGCACATTTTCACTATGCTTTCCAAGCTTCTGTTGAATTCTAGGAATACACTGGATTCACAGGGGTAAGTTGCTCAATGTGATTAAAGTGTTAGACTTTTGGCTTAAATTCAAGGGGTTAAGGGATTAATGCAAAAAATATTACATTAACTTTTTAAGAAATTACAGCTGTTTTTCCATAGTCCTTCAAAACTAAGATAATAAATATATGGGAATTTTTTTATATTTGGACAGTTATTGACTGCAAAGGATTTGTATCTGTCAATAAAAGTCTGAAAACCATGGACATAACCAAATGCTGAAGTTACATCCTTGAAATGCTTTGACAGACATTTACTGCAACTTCCATCAGTTGCTGCTTGATTGTGGGTCTTTCTGCCTTCAGTTTTGTCTTCAGTAAATGAAAAGCATGCACAATTTGGTTAGGGTCAGGTAACTTGGCTGTTTAAAAACATTCAAATTTCTTTGCCTTAAGAAGATCTTGGGTTGCTTTTGCAGTATGTTTTGAGTCATTAACCATCTGTACTGTGCCATCCTATCCAGGAAGTATACCTCTATACTTCAGAATTCATTATTGTACTTCAACATTCACCCAGTTCCATTTGTAGCCATTCATGCCCATGTCATAACAATGCCCATGTTATAACACCTTGTTTGACAGATGATGTGGTATGCTTTCAATCATGAGACGTTCACTTCTTTCTCCATATTCTTTTCTTACCATCATTCTTGTACAAGTTTAATCTGTCCAAAGAATCTAGAACTGATCAGGCTTAATATTAGATGTTTAGTCTATTAGTCTTTCTGTTTTTTAGTGTTATTAGTTGTTTTGCAAACCCTTTGTATTGACATTCTTTGAAGGCTCTTGTGTCTCTTGTTAATGTTTTTTGTAACAGCTGATGCCAGTATCTAGAAAGCAGTGAGGCCAATTGATTGATTGAGGTCTATTACACAAATTAAATTTGAGATAAAATTTGCATATTTATTGTGCCTAATTAATTAAAAACTTTTCACTTAAAGAAAGAAAAACCCCCAATGGTCACTGAAATAACTTGAAAATGACAAAAATACTAAATGAATAAAAATTTACTGAAAATTGACTAATGAAAATCAGACTTTGCTTTTGAATTGTAGTTCAACAAAAGCATTAAACAAAATACAAATTAATGAAACTGGCCTGGACAAAAATGATGGTACCTTTAACTTAATATTTTGTCGCACAACCTTTTGAGGCAATCACTGCAATCAAGCGATTTCCGTAACTCTTGATGAGACTTCTGCACCTGACAGATATTTTGGCCCACTCTTCGTGACCAAACTGCTCCAGCTCCAGCTTTCAGCTCTTTGCCGGATTAACAAGCAATTCATGTGCCACATTTTTCTGTCCTGGAACTAACTTTTTATGGAGTGGCCAGCTCTGTCTACAATAATGTGACTCTTTGGGACGACTGTGCCATTCACAGATGAAACAACAATACTTTGTATAGCTGAGCTGCAAGTTGTACTTGCTGTACTGGATTTGCTTCAGCAACATTTCCATGTTCTTGTAGGTTTCTTTTATGTGTGCTGCATAGCCAACAGGTATTGAAGGGTGAACATTACTATTGTGTAGCAGAACAGCTTTGAGGCTTAAAATTGACAAATCAATAAAGAAACGCCACTCTTGCGGGTCATGGTCACAACCCAAAGCAGAGAACAATCTTTCGATGTCAACACAGAAGCAGAGACTGTCAACTTGTACAAAGAATTTGGTTATATCATCTTGGAGGCTTCGGAAAACAGAAATTTTCATACCTTTCATACCAAACACCATTCCTGCAGTCTCAAACCCAGCAATTCGGCTTTTGCTTTTGACAGACCCAAATCTCTGACCAAATTGTGGATCGCCCGAGGAGCACAGTTCAAAATCCGGATCAATGTCACTGCCAGTTCCTTGCATTGCAGTTTCTTCATCTGGTTCGTCTAAGGTCCATTCCTCTGGTGGTTTCAAAATTGGAAGACTGTTGTCATGTGGCACGGGTCACATTGCTGAAGGCAGATTAGGGTATTCAACTGACTTCTTGATTTTGGCAGAGAAACCAGACACATTAGTCAAACAGAAGTAACATGGTCTTTCTGTTCTTGCCATCATCGGGACGGCAAACGGCATCGAGTGCCTCTGAGTCAAGCTCTCAGACAGACAGCATATGTCGCATATTGTGGCTGTTATGACACTGACGAGACATATCAACCAACACCAATCGTCCTGTAAAACGTCTAGAACATCTAACTTACTTGTTACGGTGCTACTGAGGCAATGCTATATTCTGAAACAATACGTACACACTATAAGGTCTATATTAATACAGTGAGCAGCATCTGTGTATGTAAGCCACTTTTATAACAAATTTGCCCAAATTATAGCCTGCTGAGACAGCTTGACACTGTCTCAGCAGGCTAAAATTTTGGGGTCAAATTTGGGTGCAATTTTCATGATTAGCAGCCGAAAATCTATAAGGAACACCCAAAGTGTTCAAGAAGCAAAAATTTTTCTGCAGTGTTACAGGACACACTGTAGTTTAACAGGTCCCTATGATCAAATTATTTTAAATCTTTTCTAGGGGTACCAACATTTTTGTCCAGGACAGTTTTATTAGTTTTTTTTTGTTTTTTTTAATGCTTCTGTTGAACCACAATTCAAAAGTCTAATTTTTATTAGTCAATTTTCGTAAAATTTTTATTATTACTTTTATCAGTTTAAGTTATTTCAGTGACCATTGTGGGTTTTTCTTTCTTTTATGCAAGGGTACCAACAATTTTGTCCATGTGTGCACATACATTTTTAACAAAAACATATTTTCTTTTATCCTACTATATGGCTGGACAGAAAACAAATCCTCTATGGGAGTACACCAGTGAATGCAAGTTGCAAATTTTGTAGATTTCTGAACAGACACAATGAAACGCTCCAGTAATACATGCATTTTTACAAATTTCTTAATGGAAGGGTACCAACAATTTTGTCCATGTGTGCATAGATATACAGCGGGTAAAATAAGTACTGAACACGTCACTATTTTTCTTAGTAAGTACATTTCTAAAGGTGCTATTGACATGACATTTTCACCAGGTGTTGGTAACACCCCATGCAATCAACCCATGCAAAGAAATTAAACCATAGATATCCATAAATTATGTGTAATAATGTGAAATGACACAGGGAAAAAGTATTGAACACGTTTACTGGAATTTATTTAATACTCTGTACAAAAGCCTTGTTGGTAATGATAGCTTCAAGGCCAGTCCTTTATAGAGAAACTAGTTGCATGTGTTGGTCAGGTGTGATTTTGGCCCATTCTTCCAAACAAACAGTCTTCAAATCTTGAAGGTCCTGTGGGCCTCTTCTATGAACTGATCTTTAGTTCTTTATTTCTTTTCATAGATTTTCAATTGGATTCAATTTAAGTGATTGGCTGGGCCATTCTTGCAGCTTTACTTTCATTCTCTGAAACCAATTAAGAGTTTCCTTGGCTGTGTGTTTGGGATCATTGTCTTGCTGAAATGTCTACCCTTGTTTCATCTTCATCATTCTGGTAGATGGCAGCAGATTTTTATCAAGGTCTCAGTACATTTTTCAAATAATCCTTCCTTCAATTATATGGATATTGCCAGTACTGTATGCTGACAAACAGCCCCACACCATGATGTTCCCACCACCAAACTTCACTGTTGGAATCGTGTTTTTGGGGTGATGTGCAGTGCCATTTGTCCTCCAAACATGGTGTGTATTATGCAATCCAAAGAGTTTAATTTTGGTCTCATCTGACCAGACTACATTCTCCCAGTGTTTCACAGGCTTGTCCAAATGTTGTGCAGCAAACTTTAACAAGCTTCAACATGCTATTTCTTCAGCAATGGAGTCTAGAGTGGTGAGAGTGCATAGAGGCTATGGCAGTTGAGTGCATTAATTATTGTTTTCTTTTAAATAATTGTACCTGCTAATCACTGCTAATCCAGGTGTTTCTGAAGCTCTCCACAAGTGGTTCTTGTTTACACTTCTGGTAATTCTTTTCACTCCTCTGTCAGAAGTCATGCAAGGAGCACCTGGTCATGGCCAGTTTATGGTGAAATGATGTTCTTTCCACTTCCGGATTATGGCCCTAATAGTGCTCACAGGAACATTTCAGTTTTGAAATCCTTCTGTAACCAATCAGTATGTTTTGCAACAATAAGGTTGCGAAGGTCTTGAGAGAGCTCTTTGCTTTTATCCATCATGAGATGTTTCTTGTGTGACACCTTGGTAATGAGACACCTTTTTTTAGGCAATCAGTTGGGACTGAACCAGCTGATATTAGTTTGCACTGACAAGGGGCAGGATTGCTTTCTAATTACTGATTGATTTCAGCTGGTGTCTTGGCTTTTTACACATTAAACTGCATTCAGTTTATTTTTAATTTGTTAATGTCCTTGGTGTCCTCGGTGAGAGGTTACATTTAGGTTGTTCTCTACCACCTACGGATCTGATATCTCATGGTGCAATTTTTAAATAAGACTTAATATGCCTTTAAATAAGACTGTTGCATGCCAGAGTTGTGTGTAACTATGCAACATCACCTTTTTTGATCACATATTCAGAGTTTCCCTGAACAGCTCCTTAATTCAAGACTTGCAATTTACTGCAGCCCTTTTATCTCCTTAATATGCTGTGAAATACTGAGGTAAACAGGCCATACCTGTACAAAAACCTGCTGATCAGTCAATTGTCCAATTAATTTTGAAAATGACCACTTGTAAAAATAGAGGGACTATGTAAACGTGGCTATAACTGAAAGTGTACACTTCAATCACAGATCGATTCATTTTCAAATTCATTATCATGGTGTACAAAGGAAAATTACAAAAATTATGTCAATGTCCAAATACTTATGGTATTATAATACTTTGTGTGTGTTTTGGAGCATGGCACATTTGTTTGAACACCCAAGAAGTGAATCATTTTGATTATAATCATAATTATAATTATGATTATATTTCCCTCCCTTTCTTTAGGACATTTTCTGTGTACCTAGATGTATTTATGCAGGAGTTTCTGTTACCTAATCTAGTGTGGCATGCAGGCCGTGCTGCTGCCGCAGTTCGGACTTCAGCTCTCAGCTGTCTACTAGCTATGCTTCAGGGCGGAGCTCTTTTAAAGGAACAGGTAAAACAAACATTTATCTGGGTTGGTTCTGGTGGAAACCCTGTTAAACACTGTGAGCTTGTGAAACAAAGAAAAGTTAGCTTTTTTATGTTTAATTTTATTTTTAACTTTTTTATATATGAATTAGAGCGGAGACTCTGAGCCATTCCAAAACTGGGACGTCTGCCTTTACATGCATATGAATTTAATATGGAGTTGGCCTGCCCTTTGCAGCTATAGCAGCTTCAACTCTTCTGAGAAGGCTTTCCATGTTTAGGAGTGTGTTTATGGGAATCTTTGACCATTCCTCTAAAAGTGCATTTGTGAGGTCAGGCACTGATGTTGGACATAAATGCCACAGTCTCCACTCTAATTCATCCCAAAGATGTTCTGTCGGGTTCCTGCACACCAAACTTCGCTCATCCATGTCTTTATGGACCTTGCTTTGTGCACTGGTGTGCAGTCATGTTGTAACAGGAAGGGGCCATCCCCAAACTGTTCCCACAAATGTGAAATTGTGAAATGTGATATTGTCCAAAATGTCTTGGTATGATAAAGCATTAAGAGTTCCTTTAACTGGAACTAAGGGATCAAGCCCAACCCTTGAAAAACAACACCTGAATTCAATGACTTGGAGGGGTCTCCTAAAACATTTGGCAATATAGTGTATGCCTAAAAGAAGCAACATTAAGATTTATGGCATTTAGTAGGCACCCTTATCCAGAGGGAAATTTCACTTTTTCTCTCTATTTTATTATTATTTATTATTATTATTATTATTATTATTATTATTATTATTATTATTATATACAGCTGAGCATTAGTTTAAACAACAAACCAAATCATTGATATTCATTCATTGCCTACCGCTTATCCGAACTATTCTCGGGTCACGGGGAGCCTGTGCCTATCTCAGGCGTCATTGGGCATCAAGGCAGGATACACCCTGGACGGAGTGCCAACCCATCGCAGAGCACACACACACTCTCATTCACTCACGCAATCATACACTACGGACAATTTAGAGATGCCAATCAACCTACCATGCATGTCTTTGGATTGTGGGAGGAAACCGGAATACCCGGAGGAAACCCCCGAGGCACGGGGAGAACATGCAAACTCCACACACACACGGCGGAGGCGGGAATCGAACCCCCAACCCTGGAGGTGTGAGGCAAACGTGCTAACCACTAAGCCACCGTGCCCCCCCCCCCATCATTGATATTAATCAATTTTAACATTTTTAAAAAGTCTTCATCTTCAGTATTAAAATAGGGAAGCTGTCTGTACAAACCTTTCTTGTCTAAGCATTTGCCCAACTACTATCAAAATGCTTTTTGTCATTTTCTCCAAAACAACAGTCCCTCTCATCCATGTGTTTGTTTGACCGGTCTATCTTGTTAACAGTGAAAATGCAAACAAGCCATTTTATTTATTTAGTTGGAACATGGGGAATACAAATTATAAATACAAAAGGATTGCTATTAATTAATTTTTTTGACCATTGTACATATTGTTGTAGAGGAAAATGCATCTGTAAATATGCTATTGCATTTTGCACTATTGAGTTTGAAGTATATTTTGAATACATTGTGGGCACACACAGCCTGTATGAATTAGGCAATTTCTGTAAGATGGATGCACAAAAAAAAATCCACAGCATAGATGAAATATAGAAGTGTATATGTATATATATATATATGTGTATATATATACACTGTTTTTATGCCCTAGTAGATGGGTTGTTAGTGTCTATACATGTTTCGGTCATAAAGGTTGCTTTCACTGTAATCCCTGGTCTCTTTTATGCAAAATCTAAGTGCAAAAAAGTTGCTACATAGCCTCACATGTTGATTGGTGTTTTTTTTCTGTTAGGTTCTAAATATGGAGACAGAATTTAGTGCTTACCTAATTTCAGCACTGGAGGAAGACTCACAGCTCTCTCGCCTGCTGGCCTGTAGATCAATATCCTCATTCCTTACTGTTACAGAACGATGCCTTAACCCAGATACACTCAACAAGATCTACCCAGGTACACACTTATAAACACTTATCTCTTCTCATATGTTTTTGAATACATTGTTTATTACTGATCTACATGCTCTATCATTCTGTCTGTGTATTTTAGAGCTTTTAAAACGGTTAGATGACAGCAGCCAGGAGGTGCGTGCTGAAGCTCTGAAAGCTCTGAGTGTGTGGCTCTCATTTTTAGACAAAAACTTTGACACACACACATATTGCCCCAATCTCGAGTTCCTTTTCCAGCACTTGCTGCTTTACTTAGATGACCCTGACCACCAAATCCAGCTTATGGTACTGGGTAAGTATTAGTATCATATGTTGATGTTAAATCATCACTCTTTTTTGTGGACTTTACTAAAATGTTATATTTGACAACACCAGAAATGTTTTTTTTCCCAGCTGTCATGTAACAGGGTCTGCGGGTCTTAAAATTATTTGTCCTGAAATGTGTTTAACTGATAGCTGCAGACATGTATATGCACATTTATTTCATAATTTAAGTAATGAAAGGATGTACATGTGAATTCTAACTGGGTTCGTATTGTTTATTTGTAGAGAGAGCTGTGTTGTTTTAGACAAACGATAGGATAAGATAAGATAAGATAAGATAAGATAAGATAAGATATTTTATTCACCAAAGGAGCACACACATGTCCAGTAGCTTATCACTGATCAGTGCAGATCATATGGTGTTGAAAGCACTAAAGAAGTCAAAAAATATGACTCTCACAGTGTTGCCTGCCTACTCAAAGTGGGTGTAGGCTCTTTTCAGCAGGAAGATGATAGCATCCTCTACTCCAGTACAGGGAGGGCTGATAAGCAAACTGCAGGGGGTCCAGAAATGTTCAACTGTTGTTCTTAGGTGCTTCAGGACCATCCTCTCTGGTGACTTCATGACATGTAAGGTCAGAGCCACTGACCTGTAGTCACTATGCTTCCTTAGTTGTTTATTTTTGGGCACAGGAACCAGGCATGTTGTTTTCCACAGGTCAAGTACAGTCATGCTCAGACTCGGGTTGAATTTGTGCTGAAAAACTGCACACAGCTGAGTCACACATCCTCTGAATACCCCGGGGCTAAGTCCAATAGGACACCAGCCTTACCAGGGTGAAGGCGACTGAACTCTATCCTCACATCCTCTTTGGTGAAGTTGTTTGGAGACACAGAAGATGGCCCTGATGAAGGAGGTGGGAGAGAGGTCTGTGGTGGAAGTACAGGAGTCGTTGAGGAGTGATGATGTACTGGGTGAGGGAGGGTGGATGAGGGGGTTTGGGGTATATGGTGGTATAATGGCAGGGGGAGAGGGGGAGTGTTGCATGGAGGAAGAATGGGGCTGTTGTTGTACTGGGAGGGGTGTGAATTACAGGAAGAGCTGCAGAGCAGCTGGGCACAAGCCACAGTATCAAGCCTGTTAAAAAACAGTTTATATCATTTAGGACTCCCTCCTCCTTCTATGGAGCTGCCCTGGACATTATATAATATCCTTGACATTAGCATACAACAAGTCCAATGTTTTATTTCCTCTTTTACAGTCCACAAACTGTTTAAAAGTGGGCAGGGTTCATTCCAGGGTGATATGGTTGAAATCTTGCTGTTTTGTAGTTCATGACATCAGCAGGCTGCAGTAGGAAGAATGTAATCAATGATAATAATGGCATAGCAAAACTCTCTGGGCAAATAATATGGACGGAGACTTACTTCTAACAGATGTCAGGCCTGCACACACTTTCCTTCACTGTAATGCATCAGGATTGCACCATTTGTTGTTCACATAAATTTTGAGTCCCCCTCTCTTCTTCTTGCTGCTCACAGTACAATTCCTGTCCTCCCAGACTAACTTAAAGCCAGCTAAAATCACAATTAGAGTCTGGTAATAATAATTAAAAGAATAATTCTGTGAATAATCAAATTGTACCCCTTGCCTCAAATGTAGCCCAAAGACATTTTTATGTCTGTTTGCTACTTTGGCTTTATATTTTTACATTTGAAAGTAGATAGTGTAGAATAGATTTATATAGTGTGTTTTACAATAGAGATTGTCTAAAAGCAGCTTCATAAGATACCACCTAGTGAGCAAGCCTGGGATGACAGTGGTAAGAAGGAACAAGGATGTGGAGTAGTGGTCCAAAAGTGTTCCAAGGAAGGAATAGTGGTGAACCGACAACAGGGTCATGGGCGGCCAAGGCATGTGGGGAGGCTGGCCCATGTGATCTGATCCAACAGACGACCTACTGCTGCTCAAACTGTTGAAGAAGTTAATGCTGGTTCTGACAGAAAGGTGTCAGAATGCACAGTGCATCGCTCGTTGCGTATGGGGCTGCATAGCTGCAGACCAGTCAGGGTCCCCATGCTGACCCCTGTGCACCGCTGAAAATGCCAACAATGAGCATGTGAGCATCAGAACTGGACCACAGAGCAATGGAAGAAGTTGGCCTGGTTCTTATGAACCACATTTCATTTTACATGGATGGCCCAGTGCGTGTGCGTTGCTTACCTGGAGAACACATGACACTATGGAAAAAAAGGCAAGACAGCAGAGGCAGTGTCATGCTTCGGGTGATGTTCTGCTGGGAAGCCTTGGATTCTGCCATCCACGTGGATGTTACTTTGACACATACCACTTACCTAAGCATTGCTGCAGACCATGTACTCCCTTTCATGGAAACGATATTTCCTGATGGCTGTGGCCTCTTTCAGAATCAGAATGAGCTTTATTTGCCAAGTTTGCGCAGATACACAAGGAATTTGTTTTTTTTTTAAGGTACTCTTGGTACATACATAATACATACATACATACATACATACATACATACATACATACATACATACATACATACATGCATGCATACATATCTGGCCTGAGAACAATAAACATTTAAATAATAAGACTTAACAATAAATAATAATAATGTGTATAAATCTGGAACAAAGGATTTATGTGCAAATTTGTGCATTATACACTCTATATACAGCTGTATAAATAAAGAGATATGCATATGTATTTACATAGTACTTGAGAAAGAGACATTAATAAGAGATAGAAAATGAATTACAGAAATGAATCACAGAACACAGGTAATAATTCCTGTGTTAGCTGTTTAAGCTGGATATGGCATGGGAGGAAAAAAATGTTTTTGTGTTTAGATGTTCTAGTGCACAGAGATCTGTAGCATCTTCCTGAAGTGAGAAGTGCAAACAGGTTGTGGTCGTGGTGAGAGGGGTCTGTGTTGATGTTACCTGCCCATTTCTTCACTCTTGAGTTGTACAAGTCTTGAAGGTTGGGCAGGTGTACACCAATGATTCTTTCTGCTGTCCTAACAGTCCGTTGCAGTCATCTTGTATCTGATTTGCTGGCTGACCCAAACCAGACAGTTATAGAAGAGCACAGAACCGACTCAATAACAGCTGAATAAAACTGTGTCCTCTGTGCCTGTGGCAGGTTGAACTTTTGCATTTGACGAAGGAAGTACAAGCTCTGCTGGGCTTTTTTCACAATGGAGTCAATTTGAATGTCCCACTTCAGGTCCTGGGAGATGGTGGTTCCCAGGAACTTGAATGGCTCCACTGCAGCCACAATGCTGTCCATGATGGTGAGTGGGGGGAGAGCGGGGTTTTTTTTCCTGAAGTCTACTATCATCTCCATAGTTTTGAGCGTGTTCAGCTCCAGGTTGTTGTGACAGCACCAGACAGCCTGCTGCTCAATCTCTTGTCTGTATGTAGACTCGTCTCCATCCTGGATGAGACCAATGACTGTAGTGTCATCTGCAAATTTTAGGAGCTTGACAGAGGGGTGTTTAGAGGTGCAGTCATTCGTGTAGAGAGAGAAAAGCAGTGGGGAGAAAACGCAGCCCTGAGGAGCTCAAGTGCTGATGGTGTGAGTGTTGGATGTGAGTTTTCCCAGCCTCACTCACTGCTGCCTGTCTGTCAGGAAGCTGGTGATCCACTGACAGATGGAGGTGGGTACAGAGAGCTGTGTTTATTCAGGAGGATATCTGGGATGATAGTGTTGAAAGCAGAGCTGAAGTCCACAAACAGGATCCTTGTATAAGTCCCTGGTTTGTTGGAGGATGTAGTGCAGTCCCGTGTTGACTGTAGTCATTTAGTCCTGTAATTTTTGGTTTCTTGGGTACAGGGATGATGGTGGAGTGTTTGAATCAGGAAGGGACTTTGCACAGCTCCAGTGATCTGTTGAAGATCAATGTGAAGATGGATGATAGCTGCACAGCACAGGCATTGAGGCAGGCTGGAGAGACACCATCTGGGCCTTTGGCTTTCCTTATCTTCTGTTTGCTGAAGACTTTGCGTACATCATCTTCACAGATCTTGAGTACAGGCTGAAGAACAGTAAGGGGGGAGGGAGTTTTTGTTTGTTTGTTTTTCAAACCTGCAATAGAACTTGTTCAGGTCTTCAGCCAGTTGTTGATTGGCGTCAGTGCTGGGGGATGGGGTCTTGTAACTGGTGATGGCTTTCAGGCCTTTCCACGCTGATGTAGAGTCATTATTTGAAAGCTGTTTTTTCAGCTTTTCAGAGTAGTTTTGCTTTGCAACTCTTATCTCCCTATTTAGTGTGTATTTGGCCTGTTTGTACAAGGCTTTGTTCCCACTTCTGTAGGCTTCCTCTTTGGCCTGGTGAAGTTGTTTGAGCTTTGGTTGTCATTGTTAAATGTTAAATAAGTCTTGGAGGGAACACACATGTCCTCACAGAAACTGATGTAGGACGTCTCAGTGTCAGTGAGCTCATTCAAATCAGTAGCTGCAGCCTCAAAAACACTCCAATCTGTGAGGTCCAAGCAGGCTTGTAAATCCCACTCTACTTCATTATTCCATCTCTTTACAGATCTTACAACAGGCTTGATTTAAGTTTCTGCTTGTAGGCTGGTAGAAGATGAACCAAACAGTGATCAGAGAGTCCCAGAGCTGCACGGGGAACAGAGTGGTATGCATTCTTTAAAACAGTGTATCAGTGCTCCAGTACATTGCTGTCCCTGCTGGGGCATGTGATGTGGTGTCTATATTTAGGCAGTTTGCGGGGAAGATTAGCTTTATTAAAATCACCGAGAATGATAATGAAAGAGTCTGGATAACGCTGCTTTGTGTGTGTGATCTGATCAGCCAACAGTTCTAGTGCCATGCTCACACGTGCATCAGGAGGAATGTACACACTCACCAGAATAAACGAGAAGAACTCCTCTTATATATATACTCCTCTTATATATATATATATATATATATATATATATATATATATATATATATATATATATATATATATATATATATATATATATATAACTATATATATATATATATATATATATATATATATATATATATATATATATATATATATAAAATTAGAATAAAACACAATAGCATAAGACTCTGTTAACTACGGTGCTGTCGTCTGGACCAACTTACATGGGCCTCGGGCCTTCAGAATTATCGTGATATTACAGTGATAGAGAAGCCCTTACCAAAAGTTCATTACTCCACTTGGGCCATGTCCACAAGTCGACACTACTGAACATGATATTTTAATATTCAAACTTAAATATATGGTGTGGTTTGACAGAAAATATCATTTTACATTTATGGAATTAGCACTTATACTTGCACTTATCTCATTTATAGATCTGAGCAGTTGATGGTTAAGGGCCTTGCTCAAGGGCCCAGCAATGACCGCTTGGCTGTGCTCCAGATCAGTAGTCCAACATCTTAACCACTGAGCTGTAACATCTCCATCCTGCCTGGTTTAGATCCTATTTGATAGACCAAATTTTGTTATCATTAACAAAGAATCCTTTGAGCTTAAATATGATGTAACCACAAGGTTCTATTTTAGCCTCCTGTTCTCTGTGATTCACAGATTTTTGCTTTCATTTCTACATTGGTGATACACAATTATATCCTCAGTTTGACCAGGTTTCAAAATACTTAGGAAATTGTGAGCCTTAATAATGATCAAAAACAGGTTGTAATTTGTAAGTAGTATGGCCACCACATGCCAATCAACCTGAGTGGGTCGGAGTTTGTTTATTTAAACAAATGTACTTCATGAATGCCTTCACAGGACAGCAAAAAATTAAAATGTCTGAATAAGAAAAGATTCTGAGGTGATATGCAAAGTTTAGAGCATAACCATTGAAAAAGTGTTATTGAAATTGCTATTTCTCAGAAACCTGATTGTGATGAAATTTGGTGTGCTGCATGTGCAGGCATGTGACACAGTTAGCATTGGGCTATCGTCACAAAACTGCATTTTCTATAATAGGATTTGTTAAGACACTTGAACCAAGGACTGCTCAAATTTACTGAACATTTCATTAGTAGTTTGTAGGATCTTTTCTGATACCTTCTCTCACATAAGTGGCAGCTCATCCGCCAAGAGAAGGCTGACTAACATAATTTGCCGATGACAGGTGCTCAGATGCAGCACTCTTCAGATTGTTTATGCTTTTCAGTCGACATTTTCAAGTTGCAAGGATTACAGGTGCTTGGTCAGCTGCAGCTGATATCAAGATAAGCTGTTGAACATGTTATATAAACTGAGAGGCAACAAAGAAGAAACTTGGAGTGCCTAACACAGAAGCTACAGAAACCAAGTTTACTTTATGCACTCTTGAGTGCAAGTGTCAAGTGTTGATGTAATATTTATTCTCCACTTGCCCTCTTTGTTGCTTACTATACAGGGAACTTTGTTATTCTAAGCCCTAAAACAGAAATATAGTACAGTGACCATCTGATAGAAATCACTGGCTGACATTAAAAACAGACCCTCTTTTTTCCCCTCTCTTTAAGTATATCAGGGGACTGTTACAGAACATGCAGGGCTTTTAACTACAAACCCGATTTCAAAAAAGTTGGGACACTGTACAAATTGTGAATAAAAACAGAATGCAATGATGTGGAAGTTTCAAATTTCAATATTTTATTCAGAATACAACATAGATGACATATCAAATGTTTAAACTGAGAAAATGTATCATTTTAAGGGAAAAATAAGTTGATTTTAAATTTCATGGCATCAACACATCTCAAAAAAGTTGGGACAAGGCCATGTTTACCACTGTGTGGCATCCCCTCTTCTTTTTATAACAGTCTGCAAACGTCTGGGGACTGAGGAGACAAGTTGCTCAAGTTTAGGAATAGGAATGTTGTCCCATTCTTGTCTAATACAGGCTTCTAGTTGCTCAACTGTCTTAGGTCTTCTTTGTCGCATATTCCTCTTTATGATGCACCAAATGTTTTCTATTGGTGAAAGATCTGGACTGCAGGCTGGCCATTTCAGTACCCGGATCCTTCTTCTACGCAGCCATGATGTTGTAATTGATGCAGTATGTGGTCTGGCATTGTCATGTTGGAAAATGCAAGGTCTTCCCTGAAAGAGACGACGTCTGGATGGGAGCATATGTTGTTCTAGAACTTGGATATACCTTTCAGCATTGATGGTGCCTTTCCAGATGTGTAAGCTGCCCATGCCACACACACTCATGCAACCCCATACCATCAGAGATGCAGGATTCTGAACTGAGCACTGATAACAACTTGGGTTGTCCTTGTCCTCTTTAGTCTGGATGACATGGTGTCCCAGTTTTTCAAAGAGAACTTCAAATTTTGATTCGTCTGACCACAGAACAGTTTTCCACTTTGCCACAGTCTATTTTAAATGAGCCTTGGCCCAGAGAAAACGCCTGCGCTTCTGGATCATGTTTAGATATGGCTTCTTTTTTGACCTATAGAGTTTTAGCCGGCAACGGCGAATGGCACAGTGGATTGTGTTCACCGACAATGTTTTCTGGAAGTATTCCTGAGCCCATGTTGTGATTTCCAATACAGTAGCATTCCTGTATGTGATGCAGTGCCGTCTAAGGGCCCGAAGATCACGGGCATCCAGTATGGTTTTCCGGCCTTGACCCGTAAGGGATAATGCATAATATTGCTTACGCACAGAGATTGTTCCAGATTCTCTGAATCTTTGGATGATATTATGCACTGTAAATGATGATAACTTCAAACTCTTTGCAGTGTTTCTCTGAGAAACTCCTTTCTGATATTGCTCCACTATTTTTCGCCGCAGCATTGGGGGAATTGGTGATCCTTTGCCCATCTTGACTTCTGAGAGACACTGCCACTCTGAGAGGCTCTTTTTATACCCAATCATGTTGCCAATTAATAAGTTAATAAGTTAATAAGTTGCAAATTGGTTCATATAAGGAACAGCCTCCAGCTGTTCCTTATATGTACATTTAACTTTTCCGTCCTCTTATTGCTATCTGTCCCAACTTTTTTGGAATGTGTAGCTCTCATGAAATCCAAAATGAGCCAATATTTGGCATGACATTTCAAAATGTCTCACTTTCAACATTTGATATGTTATCTATATTCTATTGTGAATAAAATATAAGTTTATGAGATTTGTAAATTATTGCATTTCTTTTTTATTCACAATTTGTACAGTGTCCCAACTTTTTTGGAATCGGGTTTGTAAATGTGTTTTTCAGTGTGAGATCAGTGCCACCTAGGTCATGTGTCTTGTGTATCTCCCTTTTCTCTCCAGAGGTTCTGAAAGCCAGTAGTGTTGCAGATCCTGTTCTTCTGAAGCAGAAAGTGGAGGAAGTGAGAGAGAAACAGCGCAGCTCTGAGTACTGTGATCAGCTGCTCCAGTACATACAGTCCCTCTGATGCAAAGTCACAATGCATTGTACAATGGACTACATAAAGCATCAAAATTTTTAATATTTGATAAAATCAGAACTAAATTGTTTGTTTATATGGTCATATAAAATGTAGATTGCCTGATCATTCTCTATGTAAGGAGATTTGTAACAAAGTTTTTAAAATGGTTTAATAATCACTTATGGTTTGCTGCTTTTTGTAATACTACAGGATGTAGATTAAAGTAATATGTTTAGTAGTAGTGTTGCTCTAATTTTTATGTTGTTTTTATTTTTAACTGTTTGGTATGTGTTATCACTGCATTTGAATTAAAGGTGAAAATGGGAGAAATTGTACACCATTAATTTCACATCAAATTCCACATCACATTCCAAAG
Organism: Hemibagrus guttatus; assembly: GCA_033459395.1. Lineage (NCBI taxonomy): Eukaryota > Metazoa > Chordata > Actinopteri > Siluriformes > Bagridae > Hemibagrus > Hemibagrus guttatus. Next base: position 17,490,382 of record JAUCMX010000016.1, on the reverse strand, counting down.
GCTTTTAAAATAAGTTACACAAAATCCAACATCGTGTATGCAGAACATTTGCAGAGCATTATACTTTAAATGTTGAAACAATTTTTTAAGGTTTTAGTTCATCCACTTGGTTGTTGACAATTGTTTACCTTATTCAATCCAGAAATGTATTCATTTTCAGTTACTAAAAGAAGAAACTACTTACAAAAGTGTACTTTGCATTAACAAATGCCCAATGGTTAAGCACTGTTAAATCACTTTATGTGGTCTCAGAGCAAAACAGAATATACTATACTACTAAGTCCAAACAGACATCATATTTTTTTTCTCATAAATATCTTATTTCCATATGGTCACATCTATAATGTAGCTCTACACAATTAATGTTATCATCTGTATTGTTGTAGCAGTTATTGAAAATACTGGCATTCTGGACCAATATTGATTTAAAAATTACCTACTTTTCTTTACTTTTACTTCATTTTCCAGTCTGTCATTGAAGTTACAGAGCTTGTACAGAAATCAATCATTAGCTTACTGTAGCCAAACGAGCTTGTATATCCAGCTTGTGTCTCAAATTCATGTAAATAACACTTCTGGCAGTGTGTATACACCCTCCCTACGAATAACCTACAACTTTTTAAAAAACTTATATCTCTAGGAACTTCATGCATACCTAATATTATAATTAGTACTGATTGTTTTACTCTCTGACCTAACCCTTCTCCTTTATAGGCCAAGGCCTTTGCTGTGAAGTCTGAACTCTATATGTTGAGTTTAAGTTCATGGCAATGGTTGGTATTCTATCGTATGTAATGCTTAAAACCCACACAATATTCTGCAGCTGTATTTACGAGCATAACTAAGAATTCAATTTTGGGTCACTCTCAGTTGATAAACATGTGTCCACAGACCTGAAATATGGTTGAGTCAAGAAGAAATACTACTCTGCCAAGTTTATATTTTTACATATAGTCATTTTGGCCAAAAAGTAAACGTACCATTTACAAGTACAACTGAGGTTAGGTCATCTAGTGATGGTGAAATGAAGCTATGCAAAGCCAAGGCTTCTCAACTGTATCCTGAAAGGAGAGAGAGAGTAGCTTTGGCTGCTCCCTGTTCGGGGTCACCACAGCAGACCAACTGGTCCGCACAACAAATTGGCGCAGGTTTTACACCAGATGCCCTTCCTGACACAACCCTCCCATTTTTCTGGGCTTGGGACTGGCACTGCATTCAATGGCTGGAAACTGAACCCAGGCCTGCCGCATGGTAGGTGAGAAACCTACCACTGAGCCACCAATATCCTCTCAACTGTACCCTGAAATGGTTCATTATTCAAAGCTTTTCAACATAGTGCACACTAGTGACATCATGTGGTCAAAAATGAATAGTTGCCTTTGTGTTCCAAAGGACCTAACAATTTTTGTATTGTTTCATGTAAGAAAACAACCACTTTGTACAATAAAAAATAATTAGCCTTTCAGGTGTCCATGTTGATGTAGTACTTAAACATTGTATGCATAAATGAGCCTATGAATGCATTTATAAAATAATTTATAAATGGGATGAATTAACTTGTTCTCTAGCATTTTTCATGAATCCGTTTTGATTAACATTTGCAGCCTCATTCACATAAGGTGCCCTACTCTAAACCTATTCTGTCATTGGCAAGGCTCAGTTAGGCATAATTGAAGTGCTTATGAATTTACGAGTTGACATTTTATTAAGTGGGGAATAAAATACTTATATTGGGGGTTTTCTGGGGTTTTTTTTGTTTGTTTTTTTTTGTTTTTGTTTTTTTATTACTTTGGGTCATATATATTTGGGTCACTGAACTACCATTGAACCTCAGCTGTTCAGTGGTAGCTGAATAAGACTTCTGTAGATCCCACAGACCTTTACCTGAAAAGGAGGATAATAATAAAAATAATATTTAGAACAATCATGCTGTTTCAATGAGTATTCACCTTTGGAATTAGCTTGTGATTTGGATTACCATCTGATTTTGTAACAGCAACAGCCTTTAGGAACATATAGCTTAGGGAACATACACAGTGTCAATATTGTGAAAGCTGAGTGACGACTAGCAGATGATTGGTTAGATTCCTTGTCTGCTCCCTGGCCTGGATTTTGGATTGTTACTGATTAACTAGGTCTGTTCTGAAATGAGCTTTGCTTCCTTTTTGGTAGGTAGGCAGGTCAATATATGAATCACACTAGATGCTTGATACCAGGTATTTGAATACATAGATTGCCAATAGATATAGACTTGGCCTGTCAGTTTTAGGCAACAGAATACGGAAGCACTTGCCTGATAAGGCTACCAAGATGGGTGGTGTCTTTATTGATTTTAGCAGCCCTGGTACTGCATCATCTGGTGTAAATGTTATGCAGTGAGGTGAGAGCAGACCTGGAGATGTGCTTGGCTAAGCACACAACTCTCTTTTTTAAGAAAGAGACTTGCTTTGTGATCATGAATTGATTCCATACTACACTGAAATACACTGAAAGTCAGCATAGCCAGTATAGAAACTTTTGAAGAAGATTTTGAATTTCCTCGACAGTCTCATGTGGTACAATTGCTATTTAGAATTGTTCATCTTAGGCTGTAATAAATCCAGTTCAGGTCCTCAGAGATGTGTACTTCCAAGTTGTTCATTCTCTCAACATTGACCTATCATGATGTAGTTCTGCTGCTGCATGGTCCACAACAATTTAGTTTGTTTTGCTGAAATTCAGAGACTGTTCGTTTGGCACCAAGCTGTGTTTCATCAAGGTATGCACCCTCACTGTTTCTTGATAGTTCACTGTTTGTGATGCCCCTAACCACAGGTGGAGCTGTGGTGGGAAAGCAGGGGGCTCAGGACACAAAATTGTGTGGCTCCAATGTTCAGGGTGATGGTGTTGGATGTGAACCGGCCACACTCTTACTATCTGGGGTTTGCCTGTGAAGATGTCCAAGACCCAGTTGCAGAGTGAGGCATTAAGCCTGAGGGCCCTGAGCTTGGAGCCTATCCTGTGCAGGACTATGGTATTGAAGGCTGAGCTATAGTCTATAAACAGCAGCCTCTCACTGGTGTGAGAGTTGATGTTCTGCATAAACCTATTGGGGTTTATTCAGGCAAAGTGGAGTGGGTCGATTTTGTCAGGGATGGAGGAGCAGAAGGAATGTTTGATGATTAATAAAGGTTTTGGAAGAGGGTATTTTTGGCCTTTTGATGATGACCATTTTACGAAACTGGCACGTGCTTTCCCTTGTTTTAATCAGACAGCAAAAGTAGTGACCCAAAGACTCTGGAACCAGTTCTTCCAATTCAGGTAAGATTTACTCTGACCAAGGAGAAAATTTTGAGATCAAACTCATATCTCCTAACTAGAACCAGAATATATGAACACATTCAATTCAATTCAATTTTATTTGTATAGCGCTTTTAATAATGAACGTCGTCTCAAAGCAGCTTTACAGATCATAAGAAACAAAAAAACATGCAAACAGTCCTAGATGTTAGACAAAATTATCCCTATTGAGTAAGCCTGAGATGACTGAGGCGACTGTGGCAAGGAAAAACTCCCTTAGATGGTATGAGGAAGAAACCTTGAGAGGAACCAGATTCAAAAGGGAACCCATCCTCATTTGGGTGACACTGGAGAGTGTGATATGAACAATGTCCTTTCTGCATTTATGTATAGTCAATTGTGTGATGTAGATACAGCATGTGTAGATGTTATGTGTAAATTAATTAAGAGGTTGTTGTCATCCTCAAAGTCCACACAGGGTTGGCAGCATTGCTTTGAATACCCCAATCCTCACGAAGCAGAACCCAGCTGGAGCTGGTCCATCTCTGGATGCCTCAGGATTCTTGCAGGGTTGGCCTCTGTCTACTGGAGCTGGCACAATCTCTATATACCTCGGGATGGGTAGAAGAAGGGAAACAAATGGAAAGGAATTAGCGTAGCTGCTGTTCATAATATTAGCAGGCATTAGATGATAATGTGCATTTAATCAGATGTACTGGAGTACAAGGTTATCGGATGTATTAAATGTATGCCTGGCTAAAGAGATATGCCTTTAGTCTACGTTTGAACTGGGACTGAGCCCCAAACACTGTCAGGAAGGCTATTCCAAAGTTTAGGAGCTAAATAGGAAAACGCTCTACTGCCTTTTGTAGACTTTGAAATTCTGTGAAGTCCAGAATTTTGAGATCTTAAGGAGCGTGGTGGATTGTGATGTATTAGAAGACTGGCTAGATATGTGGGAGCTAAACCATTTAGAGTCTTGTACGTAAGTAGTGCTAGTTTATAATCAATTCTAAATTTAACAAGTAGCCAGTGCAGGGATGATAATACTGGGGTGATTTGATCATATTTTCTTGACCTGGTAAGAACTCTGGCGGCTGCATTTTGGACTAAATGTAGCTTTTTTATTGAAGATGCAGGACAACCACCTAGTAATACATTACAATAGTCCAGTCTGGAGGTCATGAATGCATGAACTAGCTTTTCTGAATCAGATACAGATCAAATGTTCCTAAGCTTGGCGATATTTCTTAGGTGAAAGAAGGCTGTTTTAGATATATTGGAAATATAATTTTCAAAAGACAGGTTGCTGTCTAATATTACGCCCAGGTCTTTCACTGTTGAGCTAGTAGTAAAAGAACATCCTTCTAAGTAGAAGTTGAATTGTGAGAGCTTTTGTGTACCGGTTTTTGGACCAATCAGTAATATCTCTGTCTTATTAGGATTTAGTAAATGATCAATGATCAGTCATCCAATCTTTTATATCTTTAACACATTCAGTTAATCTAGACAATTTAGGTATTTCATCTGGTTTTGATGAGATGTATAACTGGGTGTCATCATCATAACAATGGAAACTAATCCCATGTCTTCTAATGATGTTACCAAAGGGAAGCATGTACATGTATTGTATCTCGATAAATTCGAATGTCGTGGAAAAGTTCATTTATTTCAGTAATTCAACTCAAGTTGTGAAGCTTGTGTATTAAATACACACAGACTGAAGTAGTTTAAGTCTATGGTTCTTTTAATTGTGATGATTTTGGCTCACATTTAACAAAAACCCACCAATTCACTAACTCAACAAATTAGAATATGGTGACATGCCAGTCAGCTAATCAACTCAAAAGACCTGCAAAGGTTTCCTGAGCCTTCAAAATGGTCTCTCAGTTTGGTTCACTAGGCTACACAATCATGGGGAAGTTGTCCAGAAGACAGTTGTCCAGAAGACAATCATTGACACCCTTCACAAGGAGGGTAAGCCACAAACATTCATTGCCAAAGCTGGATGTTCACAGAGTGCTGTATCCAAGCATGTTAACAGAAAGTTGAGTGGAAGGAAAAAGTGTGGAAGAAAAAGATGCACAACCAACCGCGAGATGCGCAGCCTTATGAGGATTGTCAAACAAAATCGATTCAAGAATTTGAGTGAACTTCACAAGGAATGGACTGAGGCTGGGGTCAAGGCATCAAGAGCCACCACACACAGATGTGTCAAGGAATTTGGCTACAGTTGTCATATTCCTCTTGTTAAGCCAGTACTGAACCACAGACAACATCAGAGGCGTCTTACCTGGGCTAAGGAGAAGAAGAACTGGACTGTTGCCCAGTGGTCCAAAGTCCTCTTTTCAGATGAGAGCAAGTTTTGTATTTCATTTGGAAACCAAGGTCCTAGAGTCTGGAGGAAGGGTGGAGAAGCTCATAGCCCAAGTTGCTTGAAGTTCAGTGTTAAGTTTCCACAGTCTCTGATGATTTGGGGTGCAATGTCATCTGCTGGTGTTGGTCCATTGTGTTTTTTGAAAACCAAAGTCACTGCACCCGTTTACCAAGAGATTTTGGAGCACTTCATGCTTCCTTCTGCTGACCAGCTTTTTGAAGACGCTGATTTCATTTTCCAGCAGGATTTGGCACCTGCCCACACTGCCAAAAGCACCAAAAGTTGGTTAAATGACCATGCTGTTGGTGTGCTTGACTGGCCAGCAAACTCACCAGACCTGAACCCCATAGAGAATCTATGGGGTATTGTCAAGAGGAAAATGAGAAACAAAAGACCAAAAAATGCAGATGAGCTGAAGGCCACTGTCAAAGAAACCTGGGCTTCCATACCACCTCAGCAGTGCCATAAACTGATCACCTCCATGCCACGCCGATCAAAACCATTTTAATGCCTGTCCCTGAATACCTATGTGATTTTGTAAGCGATCTACGAGAATGTTATGATCTATAGTGTTGAATGCAGCACTAAGATCAAGTAAGACTAATATTGAGATGCAGCCTTGGTCCGAAGCTAAAAACAAGTCATTTGTGATTTTTATTAGTGCAGTTTCTGTGCTATGATGGGGCCTGAAACATGACTGAAATTCTTCAAGGATATTGTTTTCCTGTAAGAAGGAGAATAATTGAGCAGACACAACCTTTTCTAATATTTTAGATATAAAAGGAAGGTTTGAAATCGGTCTGTAATTTCATGTCATTAGGGTCTAGTTTAGGTTTCTTAAGAAGAGGCTTAATAACTGATAATGAGAGGTTTTGGGACGTGACCTAAATATAACGAATGTATATAAATAAAGGAATTAATAATGCTGAGAAGAGACTCTCCAGCTGCATGTATCACTTCTTTCAGCAATCTAGTTGGAATTGGATCTAACAAACACATTGTTGAATTAGCCATGGTGATAAGTTTATACAGCTCTTCCGTCCTATATCTGTAAAGCATTGTAGCTCTAAATGTGGAGCTTTAGGCTGGACTAGATCACCGGATGCTGTCAAAGGTTGAACATCCATTATTTTGTTCCTGATACTATCAACTTTTTCGGTGAAGAAATTCATAAAGTCCTCACTACTAAACTGTGATGGACTACTCTCTCCAGATATCTGATTTTTGTTAGTCTAGCCACGGTACTAAATAAGAATCTGGGATTGTTTTGGTTTATTGCTATCAGTTTGCTCAGCTGCTCAGCCCTAGAAGGTTTTAGAGCCTGTCTATAGCTGGTCTTTATATGCAATTCTAAAAACTTCTAATTTAGTTTTTTTCCCCTTTCACTCGAGGTTACGGGTTGCTCTCTTGAGGGTGTGAGTATGACTATTGTACCATGGTGCAGGTGTTTTATCTCTGACCTTTTTTAATCGGATGGGGGCAACAGTGTCTAGTGTGCTGGTGAAAATAGTGCCTATGCTGTTAGTACCTGAGCGATCTTTTGGTTATTTATGATCTGCCACACCTACTCTGTTCAAAGGATGCAGGTTATTTGGTAGTACCTCAAGTAGCAAAGGCTACAGCAGGGGGCAGAGCTGTTTCTTACAAAACCCCACAGTTATGGAATAGCCTTTCAATTAATGTTCGTGATTCAGACACAGTCTCAATGTTTAAGCCTAGGCTGAAGACACATTTGTTTAGTCAAGCTTTCAATGTATATTTTTTCTTAAGTAAAGAAGCAGATCTGGAAGGTTCATGGGTGTACTGGGATATTTGGATGCTGACGACTTACCACCCTTGCAAGTCGCTCAGGTTTGCTGTCTGTGAAGTGGTTGGACGCTTTTTGTTCCGGGAGGCCTTCATGTCTGTCACCTTCTGGCTCTCCCTTTCAGTTATGCTGTCATAGCTAGTTTTGATGGAGTCCTTGCCTGCACTTTACACATAACCTACATTGTCTTTAAACATCACATGATCACAAGCATACTTAATCTTAATCTTTCTCTCTCTGTCTTTCTCTGTCAAGCTATACATCCCACTCCTGAGCGCCCAGTGTTCTGAGTTTTAGTGTGACCTCTGGCTCTACCTCTGGTAGTGCTCACTGATGCTGTGGACAGAGCCACTTGGGGACTATAACACCATCACAGATCTGCCATTACATCTGTCAGCTTCTGACAGCAAGGAATTAGTGCCTATAATTAACTCAGAAACCACATTGACCTAGCAGTTCCTCATGGGCCCTTGGTTGCTGTTGTAGAAAGGACATTATTTACATTTACATTATTTACTGTCTAGTGTCACCCAAATGAGGATGAGTTCCCTTCTGAGCCTGGTTCCTCTCAAGGTTTCTTCCTCATATCATCACAGGGAGTTTTTCCTTGCCACTGTCATCGCAGGCTTGCTCATTAGGGATGAAATAGTTTAATAATTTAATATAATAATTCGTTTTTTTCCTCCTTTCTCTGTTTCTCTACTTTTGTAAAGCTGCTTTGAGACAATGTCCATTGTAAAAGGTGCTATACAAATAAACTGAATTGAAAAATTGAATTGAAAATTGAATTTGGAAAATTTTATATTACTTGTTTGTTCTCTATTACTTAAATGTTGTTTGTGCAGCTTGTAAGTTTTTAAAATTATTATCTTAGTGCCGAGTTTACTTTGTCATCTGTATGTGTTTTTCTTGCCTTGCTATGCTTCTTTGAGGCCATTTTAATTGTGAAAGACACTATACAAACAAAGTTCACAGACACACCCACACATACACACACACATATCTAGATTAATATATAACCATAAGACTTTCATATTAAAGTGTAATTTATTTATAATAATAATTTTATGACTTATCAAATGATATACACATTGTGATATACACAACACATCAGAATGCAAAATCATAATAAAAATAGACCAACCTAGCTTTGATAAATGATAGATTTGTTAGAAGTGCACTAGTGTATTAGTAGGACTTATTGGACTAGTAGATAGATAGATAGATAGATAGATAGATAGATAGATAGATAGATAGATAGATAGATAGATAGATAGATAGATAGATAGATAGATAGATAGATAGATCATTCAATGAAATCATTCAATGCACTCTTATTTATTATGCTTTAAAAGTTACCATCCCATTTGTCTTATTTTAAGCAGGTGTGATAAATACTAGGCGGATTGAGTACCATGTGTCCACAATATAGACAATGAGGTTGACGCAGGACATAAAGGACACTACCACTTGTTTGTCCCAAGAACTGTGACTGCCTTCTGATGGTCTTGGTTTATCCTTGAAACTGTAAAGAGGCCATATGACTACTACTGTCATGTACATAATAACAGCAAGTACATTGTAACCAGTAAGGACTTTATCAAATGGAAACGGGCACAAAGACAGCAGCCTGCAGATTGTGAGGATGATAATGAGGAGAGCAAAAATGAAACAGAGTGAGTAAACTGCAACACACCACTGTAAGGCCGGGAAATTGACTGGCTCAAGAGAGATGAAGATGATGCAGGCAACAAAAGCTTCAAGAACCTTCATCAGGCCTGGAACTGTCGACAGGAAACCACTGATCTCACCAGGTCTTGCCTTAGTCAGACTGACCTCTGTAGTGTATGCAATAAAACACAGGCAGGATATGACAGTAGCAGCAATTTGGCGAGAACAAGATGAACATGTAAAGAAGGTAGGGTAGATGACTGAGGCAGCCAAAATCATTAGTGTAGCCAGCATAGCAAATGCAGTAGTGAAGTCATCCCAGGAGATGGGTACCTTTACGTGGAGACTAGTGAATTCCAGGATAAGGATTAAAAGAGTCATAAAGCAGCAGAAGCACCAAGTAAACATGCACCAGGTCCAGTATGATGAGTTGATGTGTTCCACTGAAGCCACCAGACTGAAGGTGATACATGACAGCACAACCTCCACCATCCGTACAATGCCAACAGGCATGGTTACAGAACGAGTGTTAAGTGTAACCATGATGAATTAGATGTCCTGATAAATGTTGTCCTTCTTACTATTGGCTGAAGAATGATGTCAGTTCCTTTACACGACGTAAAGTTCCTCTCACGATTTTAGTCCGTCAATTTACTTTGGTTTACTTTTACTCACTCAGTTGGAATATAAATACGTTCTCAAAATTGCTTTCCTTTTGTAAGTTATCTGTCTTTTCTTAGTGACTTAGTTCAGTGTCTCTCCTTTGTGTCTTGCTGTGAGTCTTTCCACAAAGAATGATCTGTATAGAAATCCAGAATAGGACGTCATATTTGCCGCTCCCTCTGATACCTTATCAGACATTGTTCCGCAAAAGTGTATCTATTCTTAGGTATCCAGATAATAAAATGTTTTAATGTGTGCTTTTAGTGTCTGTCAGTTATGCCTGAAGATAAGAACAGGGTGTAGCGCTAAAGATATGATCATAGTCTCCAGCTGCAATGTTATACATATCACTTGTTTTATAGACTGCAGTGGTCAGTATCTATCAAAAGTGGTCCAAGCAAGGAACAGTGCTGAAATGGCAACAGGATCATGGGTGGCCATGAATTAAGCCTCAAAATACAAAAAATTTTTTTCCAAATTTTTAAGTTAAATTCACTTAAGAGTTCATTGGGTATTGGTGGCTCAGTGGTAGGTTTTGCCTACCATGCGAAAAGCCCGGGTTCATTTCCCAGCCAATGCCCAAACTCCAGCCACTGGATGTAGTGCTGGTCCCAAGCCCAGAAAAATGGGAGGGTTGTGTCAGGAAGGGCATCCGGCATAAAACCTGTACCAAGTTGTTGTTCAGACCAGTTGGTCCACTGTGGCGACCCCGAACAGGGAGCAGCCAAAAGCAACTTTTTTTCCACTTAAGATTTCATTACACATTACTTAATTTTTTAAGGCAACAGGTTTCCTCAAATTTTTAAGTAAATTCAACTCATCCAGGCTTACAGTGTAGTTTAGTGTGTTAGAGATAGAGAAGTGGATGATTATTGCTGACACTCTTACTGAATTTCAGTCAATCAATGGAGCCATTATTTATTTTATTTTATGTACATACACATACACAGGCACCCAATTACTAAACTTTCTTAAAAAGACCCTCTTTGTTCTCTCCAAGGTACACAACAAAGCAGATGGCTTCTTCTCTGCTTTCTTCAATTGTATTGTGCTATTAAGAAAAAAGGAAGTGATCAAGTGAAAGTATCTAAATAAATATTATGAATTGGTGATTACCAACAACTTGCATTTCAAACATAATTCTAAATAATTATAATACCTTAAGCATGTCCTTGATCTGCCTGATTCTCAATGTTGTAGCTCCTCCCCTTGATGAGACCACATCCATCAGTTTTGGGGTGAATGGTCAAGTTTAGCAATAAAGATAGATTCAAGGCATACAGTATTTATTCTCTTGAAGTCTTTATTTATCTGTAGACCACACAAATGGAATAATGAAATTAAATTGCAGACAATTAGGGTAGACATACCCATTAAGCTCACCAAATCTACATTGAGACATTTATTAGAGCACAAGACATTGATTTCATTAGGAATAGTTTTATTACAAAAAAAAATTATACAATAATATGTAACTTTATTTCAAATAATTAAAATATGTAAATTAAGCTAGAATTCATTAAATTCAAAAAGTATGGCTGTGCTTGATGGGTACATTTTTGAATAAGCTCTGTAAGAAATTACAGACTGCCTCAACCCAGATTCCACACCACAGTACACATCAGAAAGAGCTCTTTCCCAAAAAGGCTTACATATCATATAGAAATCTGTTTAATTCAATTCGGTTTATCTGTATAGTATTTTTACATTGGTGAAAGCAGCCTTACCAAACATTTAGAACACTTAATCCAATCAATTATTAGTATGGGAACCGCAGCAAGACATCAAGGACCAAAGAAATCATTAAACAAAGGGTGTAGTTGACTGTGATTACTATTTAAAGACATCCGGCTAGACGATAGTATCACCTGGCCATTTGGGTAATACTCAGTTCTTACACTCAATTTACATTTAAAGTGAAACTCATGCATACATACAAGCAGGAAACACAGAATAAAATGTTTGAGTAGGATTTGTCCTGCATTCTTTTTAATTCTGATGAACCCAAAGTACTTGCCACTGCTATGCTGTAATAAACCTCTTCTTTATTAAACTCTTCAATGCCCTTATCATTTTATTTTTTTTATATCTCACAAAAGACATTTTATTAAAAAACTTTTTTATTTTAAACCTTCTGAAGAAATAAGTTTTATTTGGAGATAAAAAAGCATCAATAACAAAAACTAAATTACTGAATACAAGTCAAAAGCTGTTAAAAGTTTTCACTTATTCAGTCTTAGTGGAGTGTCATTCATAGTATTAACTAGATGTACAAAAAATATTTAATTTTGAATTGTGAAGTGAACTTAGTTTCTTCAGTAACATATTCCAAATATCTAAAAACAAATAAAACCACAAATAAATAATTTCATTTATCTGGGTTGTCTAAGACTCATAGAACTGGCAGGGTATACAGGTGCATCTCAGTAAATTCAAATGTCATGGAAAAGTTCATTTATTTCAGTAATTCAACTCAAATTGTGAAACTCGTGTATTAAATAAATTCAGTGCACACAGACTGAAGTAGTTTAAGTCTTTGGTTCTTTTAATTGTGATGATTTTGGCTCACATTTAACAAAAACCCATCAATTCACTATCTCAACAAATTAGAATATGGTGACATGCCAATCAGCTAATCAACTCAAAACACCTGCAAAGGTTTCCTGAGCCTTCAAAATGGTTTCTCAGTTTGGTTCACTAGGCTACACAATCATGGGGAAGACTGCTGATCTGACAGAAAACAATCATTGACACCCTTCACAAGGAGGGTAAGCCACAAACATTCATTGACAAAGAAGCTGGATGTTTACAGAGTGATATATCCAAGCATGTTAACAGAACGTTGAGTGGAAGGAAAAGGTGTGGAAGAAACAGATGCACAACCAACCGAGAGAACTGCAGCCTTATGAGGATTGTCAAGCAAAATCGATTTAAGAATTTGAGTGAACTTCACAAGGAATGGACTGAGGCTGGGGTCAAGGCATCAAGAGCCACCACACACAGACGTTGTATGGTTGTCGTATTCCTCTTGTTAAGCCACTCCTGAACCACAGACAACGTCAGAGGCGTCTTACATGGGCTAAGAAGAACTGGACTGTTGCCCAGTGGTCCAAAGTCCTCTTTTCAGATGAGAGCAAGTTTTGTATTTCATTTGGAAACCAAGGTCCTAGAGTCTGGAGGAAGGGTGGAGAAGCTCATAGCCCAAGTTGCTTGAAGTCCAGTGTTAAGTTTCCACAGTCTCTGATGATTTGGGGTGCAATGTCATCTGCTGGTGTTGGTCCCTTGTGTTTTTTGAAAACCAAAGTCACTGCACCCATTTACCAAGAGATTTTGGAGCACTTCATGCTTCCTTCTGCTGACCAGCTTTTTGAAGACGCTGATTTCATTTTCCAGCAGGATTTGGCACCTGCCCACACTGCCAAAAGCACCAAAAGTTGGTTAAATGACCATGCTGTTGGTGTGCTTGACTGGCCAGCAAACTCACCAGACCTGAACCCCATAGAGAATCTATGAGAGTTCAGATCTCTATATGAATGTTTTTCACAGATTGTAAGTATGAGAGTCCATGAGTCATATTGTCATGTCATATTTTGCAATAAATCATTTTAAATTCAAATAAGCAGCATGTTAATTGACTTAACACAATGGGTTTGCTGACTAGACTTATCAGTTATTATTGTCTGATTTCTTCAAATTAATTTACTCATGCACATATCCTATAGGTCCTTGGAATATGACACTGTGGTGATCAGAAATTTTCCTGTGCAGAGAAGGGAAAAGCATCCACATCTCAAGTTTTTCATCCTTATTACTGATAACAATCAATGTTCTTTGCAATTTGACTCCTTGTAGTGACTGCTACTGTCATGGGTTATGGATGGTTACTGTGCAGCATTTCTTTAATTCTTATGAGGAATTATTGTATGCCTATAGTTTCTAAAATGAACCATTTAAACACAAATTACATTAACCATTCATCACTGTGAAAACTGGTTGTGTGATCTGCAGGTTATGTGCTAGGCTTTGGCACCATTGGCCATATAGCAAAGCAAACTGAATGTAGCTAGGGACACTGGGCAGACAACAGCAATCTCTGATACTTTCAATCATAACGTTTCATCATGCCACTACTCACATTTAATGAAAGGATGAATAAGACAAAATGAGAAGAAACCTTGGCTGTGTAATAAAAAAAAAAAAAAAAAAAAAAATTTTATTGCCTTTTACATTTATGGTATTTGGCAGACACCCTTATGCAGAGCAATGTACAAAAGTGCTTTGAAGTGTCTATCAATGAATACTTCAACACTAGTTTACTGGTGGTTACTGGTCACACACTTAGGATACCATCAACCAAAAAACTGTGTTGGGAGGAAATATAGCACTTTTTGATAAATAAAACAACAGGGAAAATAAGAGCTAGTTCAAGTGTTTCAGGAAGAAGTAAGTCTTCATCCATTGTTTGAAGACAGCCTCTGACTTAGCTGTTCGGACATCTAGGAAAAGTTCATTCCACCACCTCGGTGCCACAACAAAAAAGAGAGAGATGGTGGGACCAGTCGAGCAGTGCTAGTAGATCGGAGGGAGCATTTTGCAGTGTGAGGAGTAATAAGAGCTTTGAGATAAGAAGGTGCATCAGTGTTTGACATCTGATGTATGCGGCTACCAGTAGCTGTAGCAGTGGAGGGATAAGTAAGGGGAAGTGGACCTGGTTATTGGGGAAGGAATGAAAGGCAGGGATTATCATGTGTAAGGTACCTTTGCACTGGTGATGGTGCCAAATTGTGATAACTCTATGTGCAGATGCTTGTCATCCACTCGCTCATCAAGATTCTTCACAAAGAGTTCCACACCACAAGAGTGCCACCTGATGTTGACTATAATACCCTCATACTATCAAGCAAAACTTTTGTTTCAACAATATAAGGATTTAAATAAACAACAAATGGAAATATATATATATATATATATATATATCTATATATATATATATATATATATATAAATAAATAAATTTGAATGATCTAGAAAAAACAATAAAGAGGATGAGAGAAAACATTGAAAAAAGAGAAGAGGAGGATAAGTAGTAGAGAAGAAGAGTAGAAAAAATAAGAAGGGATGGGGAATGAGGTTGAGGAGGACAGAGAAGAGGAGGAAAGCAGAAACAATAGTGAGAAACAAAGAGATAAGAAGAATAGAGAGAAGGAGCAAAGCACAAAGAAAATGCATCTGAAATGAAATTCTGGTACCTTTCAGTAAGTCAAATCTACTTTTCAGTTAGCTCTTCCACCTCATAAACAGTTCGGAACAAGTAAATTCTACTATTTGTATGATTTGCTAATGATCAGAAGATTACATAAAACTTTTCTAGTGTGATTATACTAGGGACATGTTTACAGAATTCATGTTGGCTCTGGATTATACAGATAATAAAAACCTCTTTGGACATTTACAAAACCTTTCAAAAGTTTTAATATAGCTTTTGTGCAATACCAGAATTATGTAATGTTACTTAAACAACTTGCTAAATTCCATTAATACTGCAGTTTATGTTTAGATGAAAAGTGCATCTGTTTTCTTGTCAGCACATCACTTCATATTTTTTATCCAGATGAATGCACATTTGAAAAGTGCTGCTGTTGATCTTTAATAATACAAAATACATTTCTGCACTATGTATATCCTCAACACAGTTACACAGCCATCTGAAAATCCTGAACTATATTTAACCCAAATTATAACGTGACATAACTACATTTCAAACTAAAAGCTTCTCATTCATACATCAAACTATTCAACTATTCAAACTATTCATTTTCTCACTCTGTTACGTCTTCAAATGTTATCTATGTGAGAGGACATTTAAACATTTAGGAAGTAGTAGGTTGCGCATGTGTGGCTGATAGCAACAAAAACAAGGTGGTTAGTGCGAAGTAGATAAATTTATTTATTTATTTATTTTTAAAGGAAGAAGTTGCAAATGATGGGGAATAAGGAAATATGCAAGAGATAAACATTTAACTAACGAATATTTTGCTGACTACTCTAACTAACCAGAACAAAACCTACAGGGGGTGGTGCTCACTCCTAAACTAGTGTGTCTAATACAGAGAACCGGTCTAAGGCTGCACAATGTATGTCACATGATGTCTACCTGTCTGCTTTTCCCTGGCAAACCATAAGACTGACCACCATCAGGAAAATAATGAAATATAAGGAAGCAAAGAAAGGTACAGAGGGAGACAGACAAAACGGAACCTGACAAATGTAACTTAACACAAACACAAAAGTTTATGGTGAACAACAATATGATAATGAAAGAATGGCATAAAAAAAGATAGATCGCAAGAAAAAAAACACAGACACACCCAAAAGGAAGTAACATTCTCCACCCTTAAGAACAAACACCTCTTTGTTCATAAAGTAACTTATTAACTAACTCTAGAAAGGGTGTCAGCCAAAACGTTATCTGCACCTTTCTTATGCTTGATTTCCAAATTATAATTTTGTACTACCAAGGACCACCGCATCAACGTCTGATTCTGGTTATTCCAGAGGGCTGTGATCAGTATAAACAGTGACAGGGAGATTACTGGAACCAACATAAATTTCAAAATGTTGTAATGCAAGTAGCAAAGCCAGAGCTTCTTTCTCGAAGGTAGACTAATTTAATTGATGTTTGTTAAATTAACAAGAGAAGTAACTTGTGGGATGATCTATCCCGTTCTTATCTTTCTGAAGAAGGACAGAGCCAGCACCAGCACCACTTGCATCAACCTCCAATTTAAAAGGTATGGAGTAATCAGAAGCTGCAAACACAGATGCGCTATGTAAAAGATAGACAATCAAAAGCATACTGACACTCATTAGACCAAATGTAAGATTTAGATGGGCTGAGCAATGTGGTGAGAGGATGAACAACAGTAGAGAAGTACTCTGCTGTAAGAACTGCTGTAACTCCTGTCAGGTGGCGGGGGCTGGGAAGTTAGAGATGGCCTTTTCCTCAACGGGGTGGACTTGACCCTGCCCAACCTCTTTAACAAGGTATATAACTGTCACTTGACTGAATTCACATTTAGCCAAATTCAGTGTTAAGAAAGCTTTTGCGAGGCAAACAGGCAAACATATTCAGTCCCGTCTACAGAGTAAATGACTAGGTCGTCTAGATATTCGCTGCAATTGGGCACGTCTGCTAAGACATTGAAATGTTGCGGGAGCATTGCACAGACCAAACGGCATAGCCATATACTGGAGAAAGCAGGGCTTACAAATGCTGAAATTTCTGAAGCCTGTGGGGTAAGTCGAACTTGCCAAAAACCTTTTAGAATGTCTAATTTACTGACAAAACATGCTGATCCAACACTATCTATTCAAATAAATTTTTCAATTCAATTCAATTTATTTGTTACAGAATCTATTACAGAAGTATAGAAACATAGAAAAAAAAAGTTTAAAGTTAAGTTACTACCAGGCTCTGAAGGGAACCCATCCTCATTTGCGTGAAACTGGACAGTAAATAATGTCCTTTCTGCAACAGCAACCAAGAGCTCTTCAGGAATTAGTAGGTCAGTGTAGTTTCTGAGTTCACTATTGACTTAGCACTAATTCCTTCCTGTCGCAAGCTGACAGATGCAACGGCAGTTCAGAGATGGCGTGGTAGTCTCTAAGTGGTTCTATCCACAGTAGTCCCCTGGGTCACAGGCTGTCCACAGAGATATGTCCCCAGCAGCAGTGAGCAACACCAAGCGTTGAGACTCCAAGGGTAGAGCGTCTGGATGGATCAGGCAGGTCAGGAAAGAAGTGGTCACACTGGGAATAAACTGGGTATAGCTGATTAAAATGCTAACATTTGGAAAGGGTTGGAAATGAAAAACAAAAACAAATTAATGAATTAATCCACAAAGTAAATGGAGGATTCACCAGCACCCATTTTGTCATATCAAATACGACTTCCTGAACCATTTGATTTTACAAAGCCAAATGATGATTTGAAAGGTTCAATGTTGCAAGCAACCTGGCACAAGCATCTGATTTGCACCAAGTTAACACACTGATTTGTATGGGAGACAAAGCTGATAACATTTTCTGCAGATTGGCCATAACTACAGAAGAGTGTGGAAATTATGAAACTGTGCAGAAAAAATTAAAAGAATACTTCACTTGCAAAATAAATTGATTATAAATAAATGTATTAAAAATAAAGTGATCTATGAGAGGGCAGAGTTTAACTCCAGAAACCAAGATCCAGATGAACCAGTTAATGATTTTATCACTGCACTATATTCATTGGCAGAACTCTGTGCTTTTGAAACACTGAGAGATGAACTTATTGTCGTCAGATTAAAAGACACCAAACTGTCAGAGCATCTTCAACTTCATGCAAATATAAGATTGGAGAAAGCCATAACTATGGCCAGACAGAGTGAAAAAGTGAGAAAACAGCAGGCTGAACTTAGGCAGGAGGAGCAAGAAGATCTAAAGATAGAGGCTGTACACAAAGAGGCAGGATACAGGCAGGAATTGTCCAAAAATCCAAACAAGTCAGAAAAGGGAAGAAATTGGCCAGGTTTCCAGAAAAACTGTAAAGATAAATCAAAGAAATCGTGCTGCATGAGATTTGGAAAAGCACCATACCATGTGAAGGATCTTTGCCCAGCCAATGATGCTATGTGTCAGCAATAGGACAGTCCACTATATGAGCCAATGCCATTCAAAGACTGTGCTTCATGAGAAAGCCTTCCTCAAAGCCATAGATTCAAATATTCAAGGCTGGTGCACAACTGCTCAGTTCTTAAAGCAGCCAGTAAAAATGAAAATGGACACAGCGATACCTGAATCAGCCTTCACATGGCTAACCTCAAATAAAAACATGGGCTTAAAGAAAACACTGGTGGGACCAGAGGCATGTTCTGGGTATGAAACGGGTATTTTCTGCAACCATTTCCAAAAATGAAAAAATATAAGTGGTCAAAAATCTCTTCACACCACTTTTGGGCAGGCATGCCATTGAAAGGCTTCACCTCATAACGATTCTGGATAACATCACAGAATGTCCGTGGCAAGAGAAATATCCAGAACTCTTCACAGGCTTAGGTGAGCTGAAAGAGGAATACAGTATCAAGTTACAACCCAGTGCAACACCATATTCTGTAAATGCAGCAAGACAGATCCCAGTACCTTTAATGAACGAAGTCAAGGAAAAGTTATCCAGGATGGAGAAGCTCAACATCATCAAGAAGGTTGAGGGACCCAGAGACTGGTGTTCTGGGATGGTTCCAGTTCTTAAGCCTGACAACACAGTGAGAATTTGTGTTGATCTGACAAAATTAGTTAGACAAGAGAAGTTTATTTTGTCTTTATTTTGGACCACACACTAGGCCAATCAGGCAGGACAAAAATCTTCACAATGTTAGATGCCAATTCTGGATTTTGGCAGGTCCATTTTGGCAGGTCCTGAAGAGTCCCAACAGTTGACTACCTTTATTAAGCCATTTGGGCATTATTCTTTCAAAAGGCTTCCATTTGGAATCTCCAGCACTCCAGAATTGTTCCAGATGAGAATGTGTCAGATTTTGGAGAGACTGGAGTGAGTCGTATGTCACATGGATGGCATTCTCATATATGGAAGGTGTCCGGAGGAACATGACATTAGACTAGACGCAGCATTAAGAACGCGCCATAGTGCTGGCTTGACACGTAACAAAAAGAAATGCAAATTTGTGAGGGCAGAAGTCAAGTTTCTAGGACACAAGCTATCTTCAGCTGGGTTACAGCCGGACCAGGACAAACTAGCTGCGGTTCAAAATATGCGTGAACCTACTAATATGTCTGAGGTACTAGCTGAGAAAACAAAGCCTCTGTGTGACCTTCTCTCACAGAAACATCTGTGGTTCTGGGATGCTCCACAGCAAGAGTCATTTGTAATGCTGAAAACTGAGCTTATCACAACACGACAACTTTAGCACCCTTTGATCCAAGCTAGGACACTAAAGTCACAGCAGATGCGTCATCTTTTGGTCTAGGAGGAGTGATCTTTCAAAAGTTCAGTAATGCGTGGAATCCCATAGCATACGCATCTAGAGCGTTAACTCCAACTGAGCAGAGGTATGCCCTGATATAGAAGGAGACCCTAGCTCTTGTTTGGGCATGTGAACATTTCAGCTGCTACCTCATTGGAAAGCATTTCCTTCTCGAGACAGACCATAGGCCACTTCTGAGTTTACAGAGCACAAAACATTTGGGTGACTTACCACCACATCTGCAAAGGTTTAGAATAAGACTTATGAGATATTCCTACGAGATCAACCATGTTCAAGGGAAACAACCTGTAACTCCTGGCACACTGTCCAGGATGCCCTGTACAAACAGTGCAACAAATGCTGAATCAACTCTCATGGAAGACAAAAATATTTACCTTGCCCAAATAAGAGAAAGCTTTCAAGAGCCGATTAGATGAAATTTGACAAGAGTTAAAGAAAGCCTCTATTTGCAGCCAAATAATGAGGTTCCATGAACATGGAGGACAAGAACAGTACAGGCCGATGACAAACTCAGAGCTTACTGGTTGGATAGAGACATGATTTTCATACTTGACAGACTGCTATTACATGGAATAAGGTTGATAATCCCTGCCTCACTCCAAAGATCAGTTCTGAAAAATATTCATCAGGCACACCAAGGACTTGTGAAATGTTGCCAAAGAGCAAGACAGTCTGTGTAGTGGCCTGGCCTGAGTACACAATTGCGATCAGTCATGCAGCAATGTGATGAATGTAAAAAAACTTCCACTATGGCTGTAGAACCACTACAACCTATTCAAGAGACATAGACATGGCAAAATTGTCATCAGTCTCCTCAGCAGCCATAATAGAACATCTAAAAGCTGTGTTTTCACGAAATAGCATTCCCGAGATTCTAACATCAGACAACAGGCCACAGTACAGCAGTGCTGACTTCCGGGAGTTTTCGAGGGAGTATGATTTTAAGCACATAACAAGCAGCCTGCGGCAAACGGTGAAGACGAAAGAGCAGTACAAATGGTCAAAAAGCTCCTGGGTAAAACAGCAGACCCATTCAAAGCCCTGCTTGCATATCGTTCTACGCCACTTGCAAACGGCTACAGTCCAGCTGAATTGTCAATGAGCAGAAGGCTGAAAACAGGCCTACCAATGTGGCCGTCACTTCTCACACCAAAACTCCCAGATGCTGACAAACTGAAAAAGTTCGAGTCCATCCTACGTGCCCACACAAAACATACAACAAAAGACATAGAGCTAGATCTTTGTCACCACTAAAGCCTGGAAAAACGGTTTGGTTTAGGGACCAAGCCATCACAGGGAAAGTGAGCCGACAACAGGCCCCAAGGACATTCATCGTGAAAACCTCACGTGGACATATTCAACGCAATAGACAAATATCAAACAGCCACAGTTCAACAGCCAGCTTAAATCCCACAATCTGCTTTACCTACCAGACCAGGAACTTACACAAGATCGGGATGTTTGTCAGTACTGCCAAGATGAATGGATCTTTAACTTATGGCCGGTGATCACAGAGGCAGAATAATCCTCTCACTGTGCCAGGAGTGCTCAGGTAGTCCACCTTGACCTCCTTAGAGATTGGGAAAAAAAGTTGATGAAGTTAATGAAGAAAAAAAGTGAAGAAAAATGTGTTCATTGAATGAAAAAAATTTTTTTATAAAAAAGGGTGTGAAATGTGAATAAAAGTATGTTCATATGAAGATAATATTCTAATGTTAGTAAAGCAATCATTTCCTTCTATGTTAAAAAAGCATGTCATGTAAAGAATTAAGAAATGATTCTACATTCTAAATCAAGGAGCACAAGGGGAACATGGGGGCTGTAAAATAGCAGGACTTGAGCACAATTAGGTTTTCTTTCTAAGAGTTAGATTATTCTTAAGATAGTAACAAATTAAAACCTGATAAAACACTTTACCATGTAGATGTTGAAATGACACGTGTGTGTGTGTGTGTGTGTGTGTGTGTGTGTGTGTGTGTGTGTGTGTGTGTGTGTGTGTGTGTGTGTGTGTGCACATGTGTCCCAGTGTCTAAAGGACACAGGTATTTGTGCATGGACACTACACAAGTAAAAGGACAACTGTTTTTTAACTGTTTTAATACAAGTAACAAGAGATGTGGGATAATGTAGTGGAGTAGAAAGTACTATATAGAAGTTGCTTTCGGCTGCTCCCTGTTCGGGGTCGCCACAGCGGACCAACTGGTCCGCACATCAACTTGGCAAATGTTTTACACCAGATGCCCTTCCTGACACAACCCTCCTATTTTTCCGGGCTTGGGACCAGCACTGCATCCAGTGGCTGGGGATCGAACCCAGGCCTTCCGCATGATAGGCAAGAAACCTACCACTGAGCCGCCAATGCCTCCTAGTAGAAAGTACTATATATTACTTCAAAATGTTGTGAAGTGAAAGTAAAAAGTCTCAAAAAATGTTTAGACTTTAGTAAAGTACAGATACTGGAAAAAAATACTTAAGTACAGTAACGAATTACATTTACTTCATTACTGCCCACCACTGCAAATGAATCCATTGAAAATTAAATTTTCTGCGACTGAGCACGAGTAACAGTGCATGCAGGGAACACATTAGGGTAAGTTTTATACAATTCTAATGATTGACAAAGCACACTGGGCTAATCACTGACCTCAGGCAATACAGTCAGCTATTACATGTCCTTTTTTTGTGACAATAAAAACACTCTTGCTTAGGATGGGAAGGATGTGTCTGGGAACGAACAGATGGAGAATTCTTTGAACGAGCCGACAAAAAAACATTCTTATGCGTGAGAAAAACTCATCTGCTAGTACAACCACATGTGACTATGAAGTTACCGTTTGCTCATTAAGATAAATCACAACCGTTAAACCGGGTCTCCAACTTTTTTCCTCTACTAGAGATCTACTTTGACAAAATTAAGGTGGTCAAGAGCTACTTGTATTATATTATTAGTAATGGTTATTTACATAGCTTGTTGCTATAAACCAAACCAACTGAATAAGCTATTTTGGTGTGAACTTAAAAAAAATGTCAACATCGAACAGTCATATTTTGCAATAAATAATTTTAAATTAATATAAGCAGCATCAATTATTGAGTCGAGGTAACTGACATCAAGTTTGTTGACTAGACATATCAGTTATTGTTGTCAGATTTCCTTCATTCACATGCATTCTGTTATTTATCAACAAATCATTACTTACAAGTCCAATGGCACATACCCTATATTTGACACAGGTCACTCGGGTTCTTCCACTTCAACCTGGGCAAACTATGTCTTTTTGGATTTTGTAAACAGTAGCATTGTCAAACTGGAACAGATTTGGGCTCAGCCACTTTGAGCTCAGAGCTCCAGTCATCTTGATACATAGACATGCTTAGAATATTTATGGACAAATGTAAGTGGTAGCTTTTATTGAAAAGATCACAATAAAATTAACCTTTCATTCTAGGTACCAACATTTAGAAGAATGTGTGCACTGAGCGCTCACAAATTGTTTCTTGTATTGGTTGCATTGAAGAGTTTCGTGTTTTGTTCCAGCTTGCTTGCATCTCAATGCAATTTACTCTTATTTGTAGAGCACCTTTAACAATGGACAGTGTTGCACAGCAGCTTTACAGAAATATATCAATTAAATTATATCAGTTTTACAATTATCTATATATCTGTCTTGTTTTTAATTCTTCTTCTTCTTTCGGCTTTTCCCTTCAGGGGTCGCCACAGCGAATCATCTCTCTCCACCTATCCCTATCTTCTGCATCCTCAACCCTTGCACCCACTAGCTTCATATCCTCATTTATTACATCCATATACCTCCTCTTTGGCCTTCCTCTTTGCCTCCTGCCTGGCAGCCCCATGTCCAACATTCTCCTACCAATATACTCACTGTCCCTCCTCTGAACATGTCCAAACCATCTTAATCTGGACTCCCTAACTTTGTCCCCCAAACGTCCAACATGAGCTGTCCCTCTGATGTACTCATTCCTAATCCTGTCCAATCTTGTCACTCCCAAAGAGAACCTCAACATCTTCAGCTCTGCTACCTCGAGCTCTGACTCCTGTCTCTTCCTCAGTGACACTGTCTCTAAACCATACAGCATGGCCGGTCTCACCACTGTCCTGTACACCTTCCCCTTGATTCTCGCTGATATTTTCTGATCACACAGAACTCCCGACACCTTTCTCCACCCATTCCAACCTGCCTGCACTCGCTTCTTTACCTCTTTCCCACACTCTCCATTACTCTGGACTGTTGACCCCAAGTACTTAAACTCCTGTACCTTCTTCACCTCTTCACCCTGTAACCTTACTGTTCCACTTCCCTCCCTTTCATTCACACACATGTACTCAGTCTTACTACGACTGACCTTCATTCCTCTTCTCTCCAGCGCAAACCTCCACCTCTCCAGGTTTTCCTCCACCTGCTCCCTGCTCTCACTACAGATCACAATGTCATCTGCAAACATCATTGTCCAAGGAGACTCCTGTCTGACCTCCTCTGACAACTGGTCCATCACTATAGCAAACAGGAAGGGGCTCAGAGCTGATCCCTGATGCAGTCCCACCTCCACATTGAACTCCTCTGTCTGACCTACAGCACACCTCACCACTGTCCTGCTCCTCTCATACATGTCCTGCACCACTCTGACATACTTCTCTGCTACTCCTGACTTCCTCATACAGTACCACAGCTCTTCTCTTGGCACCCTGTCATACGCTTTCTCCAAGTCTACAAACACACAGTGCAACTCCCTCTGACCATCCCTATACTTCTCCATCAAAATTCTCAGAGCAAAAATTGCATCCGTTGTGCTCTTTCTGGGCATGAAGCCATACTGCTGCTCACAAATTTCCACTACCTTCCTTAACCTAGCTTCCACTACTCTTTCCCATACTTTCATTGTATGGCTCATCAACTTTATCCCCCTATAGTTACTGCAACTCTGCACGTCACCCTTATTCTTAAAGATCGGCACTAACACACTTCTTCTCCATTCCTCAGGCATCCTCTCACTCTCTAAAACCCTGTTGAACAAATTAGCTAAAAATTCCACTGCTGCCTCTCCCAGACACTTCCAGACCTCCACCGGAATGTCATCAGGACCAACTGCCTTCCCACTTTTCATCCTCTTCAAAGCCTTCCTGACTTCATCCTTTCTAATCTTATCTACTTTCTGTTCCACAGAGTTCACCCCTTCTACTCTTTTTTCCCTCTCATTTTCCTCATTCATCAGCTCCTCAAAGTACTCCTTCCATCTCCTCTGTACACTCTCCTCACTTGTGAGCACCCTTCCATCTCTATCCTTAATAACTCTAACTTGCTGCACATCCTTCCCATCTCGATCCCTCTGCCTAGCTAACCTGTACAAGTCCTTCTCTCCTTCTCTAGTGTCTAACCTAGTGTACAACTCTTCATATGCCTTCTGCTTGGCCTTAGACACCTTCCTCTTCACTCTGCGCTGTAACTCCTTGTATTCCTGTCTATTCTCTTCAGTCCTGTCCATGTCCCACTTCTTCTTGGCTAACCTCTTCCTCTGGATACTATCCTGAACTTCCTCATTCCACCACCAAGTCTCCTTATCTTCTTTCCTCCTTCCAGATGACACACCCAGCACCTTTCTCCCTGTCTCCCTGATCACTTCTGCTGTAGTTTCCCAGTCATCTGGCAGCACTACCTGACCACCCAGAGCCTGCCTCAACTTCTGTCTAAATTCCTCACAACATTCCTCCTTTTTCAGCTTCCACCACTTGGTTTTCTTCTCTATCTTTGACCTCTTCGTCTTACAGACCATCAAAGTCATCCTACACACCACCATCCTATGCTGTCTGGCTACACTCTCTCCCACTACCACTTTACAGTCACTAATCTCTTTCAGATTGCCTCTTCTACATAGAATGTAGTCTACCTGTGTTCTCCTACCTCCACTCTTGTAAGTCACTCTATGCTCCTCCCTCTTCTGAAAATAAGTGTTAACCACACCCATGTCCATCCTCTTAGCAAAGTCCACTACCATCTGTCCTTCAAGGTTCCTTTCCTTAACTCCAAACTTGCCCATCACCTACTCATCACCTGTGTTCCCCTCGCCAACATGTCCATTAAAATCCGCTCCTATCACCACTCTCTCACCCGTGGGAATACTCTCCATCACCTCATCTAATTCACTCCAGAATCTCTCTTTCTCCTCTAACTCACAACCTACCTGTGGGGCATAACCACTAACAACATTCAACATCACCCCTTCAAACTCTAACTTCAGACTCATCACCCTGTCTGACACTCTCTTCACCTCCAGGACATTCCTCACAAACTCCTCCTTCAGGACCACACCTACCCCATTTCTCTTACTATCCACACCATAATAAAACAGCTTGAATCCTGCTCCTATACTACGAGCCTTGCTACCCTTCCACCTGGTCTCCTGTACACACAGTATATCCACCTTCCTTCTCTCCATCACATCAGCCAGCTCTCTACCTTTCCCTGTCATAGTACCAACATTCAGAGTTCCTATTCTCAGTCCTACACTCTTACCTTTCCTCTTCTCTCTCTGTCTGCGCACTCTCCTCCCTCCTCTACTTCTTCGACCAACAGTAGCCCAATTTCCACCGGCGCCCTGTAGGTCAACGGCGCCGATGGCGGTCGTTGTTAACCCGGGCCTCGACCGATCCGGTATGAAATTCGTACTGACGATTCGCATGGTTAAATTTGGCAATGTTTTACGCCGGATTCCCTTCCTGACGCAACCCTCTCTATTTATCCGGGCTTGGGACCGGCACAGAAGTCACTGGACTGTGACCCCCATGGCTAGATTATCTGTCTTGTTTTTAATAACACTTTTTATTTAAAATGTGTTTCTTATCTTGTTAAAAATAACAGGGGGTGTATTCCCAAATTTCTTAGGGTTTAATGTAATTTTCTTCTTTCACATTAATTTTAATTAAGTCTGGTACAAATATGTGGTCTTGTTTTATGAAGAAACCTAATACTTTTTTATTATTGAAGTGAAATGAAATGTTAAAACATGTAACATGTGAAGGGTATGTTGTAACATAACCACATAACAGATTAAAATCCCCCCTAACAGTTTAACCTGATTTAATTCAGAAAACATACAAGATAAATTATAATATTATGTCAGTAAAAACATTTATTTAAAAAATGGCTTAGAAATATGCAGATGAAACCATGTTGATTTATATATTTATTTATTTTCTTTCTTATTTAATTATCTGTCTGTGTATGCTAGCAATGAATTAGTTATAGGAATACACAATCCTTCCTCTGTATTACCTACTGCCTTTGAACCCAAGCCATAGTTCACTGCAGATGCTAGCTAAATATTATGAGTGTAAGTACCTCCTGATCTTCTCTGAAAACTTGTTGATGATGGGAGTAACCAAAAGATGTTACAAAATTTGCCTCATTTTAAATTAACACTAAATACAAAGCTGAAAATTAATGTCTGTGTAAAATGTTACTTACACTATGCTAAAATGATCTTCCCTTTACACACAGTGCTGGTATGGCAACCACAAAATACAGGAATTCTCGTCATACAAGTGTATGCGGAAAATACTAAATGATGTTTCTTAAGTTGTGTTTGAGTTGTGTTCTGTTCTATCACGTTATGTGTTTGTTATTATGCCTTCGAATCTAAGCCTAGTATTATTAGATTTATACAATTTTACTGCTAGATTAATAACAGTTTTGGAATTAGAATAGGCATAAGAACTAATAAAACCATTGTTTGTTTAACTACCGCTGGATGTATAGGGTACTCCATTGAGCCAATGGTGGCTTGGTGGCTAGCACGTTTGCTTCACACCTCCAGAGTTGGGGGTTTGATTCCCGCCTCTGCTGTGTGTGTAGTTTGCATGTTCTCCCCGTGCCTCAGGGGTTTCCTCCAGGTACTCCGGTTTCCTCCCCTGGACATGCATTGTAGGTTGATTGGCATCTCTAAATTGTCCGGATTGTGTGAGTGTATGAAAGTGTGTGTGTGTGCCTGCGATGGGTTGGCACTCTGTCCAGGGTGTATCCTGCCTTGATGCCAATGACGCCTGAGATAGGCACAGGCTCCCCCGTCACCCGAGAATAGATCGGATAAGCGGTAGACAATGAATGAATGAATAAGAATTGTTGTTGTTGTTGTTGTTGTTGTTGTTGTTGTTGTTGTTGTTGTTGTTGTTGTTGTTGTTGTTGTTGTTGTTGTTGTTGTTTCGTTGTTGTTGTTGTTGTTGTTGTTGATTGATGTTGTTGTTGTTGTTGTTGTTGTTGTTGTTGTTCTTCTTCTTCTTCTTCTTCTTCTTCTTCTTCTTCTTCTTCTTCTTCTTCTTCTTATTATTATTATTATTATTATTATTATTATTATTATTATTATTATTATCTTAGTTCTTGGAAGGCTTCAAAGCCTTAAAAAATGCATGTCCAAGAATAATTTGAGTTTGACCCCCTTGTTCCCACTGCACCCCTTGAACTGTTTTACCGCCACATGACATTACCACGTGATATCCATAACGGACGTAGTTAAACCACGTGGGTTGTTTCAGCCAATAGAGCCGTATTTACAACTTCCACCGTCTTCCTGATCCCCTTTTAGGTTCTACAATCAGTTTACCTGCGGAGAATATAATGTGCAATGTGGATAAATCTGTCAGTCTACATTTTATCCATAAAACGTTCACATTTGAGAACCATAAAGGCAAGCATGCATTAACGGTGTCTGTCCCAGAGGTACTGAAAGTGCGAATATGTTATTAATTGTAGTAATAATTTTGAACGCATTACCTAATATTGGTTACATGTTTAAATCTAGGTCGTTGGTTCGCAGTATGGGATGTACGTCTGGCCCTGTGCAGTGGTTTTGGCCCAGTATGTGTGGACCATGAGAGAGAAAGTACAAAGGAAAACCGTACTCGAGGTTAAACCTTTTTGAAGATCTCTACTATTTATTAATCCGTTTCAGTGTGAAATGTAAAATATAAATCTAAAAGCTACAGGTAATTATTGGGTAATAAGTAATATTAAATGCAAACGTTAAATATATATTAAATGCAAATGCGAAAGCACAAGGTTGCCAGTTTTGAGCTACGTTCACCCGTAGCGATTTTATAACTAAAAGTCGTCAGTAGGCATTCCTACGACTGGTTGTAATGACGTTTATCCGTGGACACAACTAGCCTCCCAAAACAATTTTCTTGCTGTTAAAATTAGATTAATAATTTACTCCATAATGGCATACATTTTTTGGAAAATGTACCACAACATGTTTGCAATGGTTGCCGTCACTCATGTGGTCTGTCACCAGCTCTTTATGAAAATTAATGGTCTTCAGTTACTTTGAGACACTATATTAAATTTTAAATTTAATTACTAGATGTAGTGAAATTCGTGAAATGCTTTTCGTCCACAGCATAAAAAGCAGAATACAAATAACATTACAAAAAAAAGATATAGACTTTAAATTTAATAATCTAAAAAAAAATGCACCTGTAGACTTTTTACCTTTCCCCGGCAACCCTTGCCTGTAGTTTTCACAACTGCACACACAATCAAATGCTTAAAATAGAAAACTATGTCCCTTTTACAAAAAGCTAATTTTGGGAGAGATTTCAGGTATTTTGTGTGATTTTTGCTAACACAAGTCATTAACCCCGTGCTTAATTATATTACCTTGAACATTGTTGAACAAAGGTATATATAAATCTTCTGAAAACAAACTGCCAGACTGTATGCTTGATGACTGTATGTTGTCGACTTTTAATTGTTACAGGGTTTGTCACAAAATTCACTAGATACTAACCTAAAGCAAAAGCACTACAGAGTACTTTAAATTTACTTTTAACATTTAGATTTACTGTATATTTAAAGTTAACACTGAAATCTACACTGTTGAGATTCACATGATTCACCACCTATGTGCATCAGAAGGGCCTTAAATGTTGTAGAGAGTATTTAACATTTCAGATTTTGTATTATATTTCTTAATTATCTCATAGCTAGGTGCTGGGGTGAGCTTGCCTGGAATTGTGGCTGCAAAATGTGGAGCTTATGTGACTCTGTCAGACAGTGCTGAAATTCCTCTCTGTCTAGAACACAGCAGGCACTGCTGTGAGCATAATGATCTGCCTGGAGTGCCTGTGGTTGGTCTTACCTGGGGAGAGATATCACCAGAGCTGAGGTCTCTAACACCTGTAGATATTATACTGGGATCAGATGTTTTCTATGAACCTGAAGGTGAACCTGACTCTGGTTTCATGTTGTTTTCTTTCTTGTAAGTCTTGCCTCACAAATCACATCTCATTTTTCCTTTTATCAGATTTTGAAGATGTTCTTGTAACAATCTCATTTCTTCTAAGACGAAACCCTTCTGGTCAGTTCTGGACCACATTTCAAGAAAGAAGGTATCGGTCCCCATTTATTTTAAGTCTATAGCAATTAATGAAAAAAGCACATGAGTATAGAATTTCCTGTTTATTCATAATATAAATGTTCAATTAAGAAGTCAGTCAGTTGTTACTGAGTTATTATTAGAGAACATTGGTTTTGGGGAGGTGACTGTCAATGATTAATTTAAAAAACTATTTGTTTCAGTTCAGACTGGACTATAGAAGCTTTGCTGAACAAATGGAACCTGCAGTGCACTTATGTCCCATTGGATATATTTCATGCAAACAAAAAACATCTAGCTGGATCGACTTTGCCTGGAAATCATTCAATACAAATGATGATTGTAAAAGCACAGACTATGACATAATTATGTTTTTATTTGTAACCATAATGTTGGTTGAAATAATATATATTATATATCTATACTATCTCTCTCTCTCTCTCATACACATACACACACATTTGGACAACCGACAATTTACAAAATAATAAAATCTGAGACATCAGAACCATATTAGTAGGTTTTGCCTCTAAAAAAGAGATTCTCATTAGAGTCAATGAATCAAGACATCAGGACAAATACACTCACCGAGTACTGAATTAGGAACACTATAGCATTGCTGGGTATGGTCCCCCTTTTCACTCAAAACAGCCTCAGTTCTTTGTGACATAGATTCCACAAGATGTTACAACAAATATTTGAAATTCTGATCCATGTTGACAAGACTGCATCACACTATTCCTGCAGATTTTCAGGTACACTTGCGTGCTGTGAATTTCCCATTCTACTAAATCCGAAAGGAATTCTTCGGGATTCAGGTCTGATGTTGGCATTAAGGGTCCAAAAGTGTCCCAAGAAAACCCACACATATTCAACTCTACCAGCCTGGACTGGTGACACAAGGCAGTTTGGGTTCATAGATTCATGCTGTTAGCACCAAGTGCTGACCCTACCATCTGTGCGTGATTCATTAGACCTACATTAGGCAACATTTTTTTCAGTCTTCAACTGTCCAGTTTTGGCAAGTCTGTGCTAACTGTAGCCTCAGCTTTCTGTTCTTGGCTGACAGACCTGGAAACTGACAGTCTTCTGCTGTTGTAACCTATCTGCCTCAAGGTTTGAAGTGTTGTGAATTCTGAGATACTTTTCTGCTAAACACAATTGCACAGTGTGGTTATCTAATTTACTGTAGCCTGGCAATCATGCTAGAGTCAAAATCACTGAGATCACTTTTCTTTTCACATTCTGAGAGTTGAACATTCCCTGGTTGGTTCCCCTCCAAGATGTTTGGAACAACCTACCTGCAGAGTTCCTTCAAAAACTTTGTGCACGTCTAACTAGAAGAACTGATGCTGTTTTGCAGGCAAAAGATGGTCACACCAAATATTGATTTCTTTTCTGGTCATTTACTTCCCCTTTTGTTAATTGATTAAAAAAAAACATTTTACACTTCTATTTTTGAAAGCATTCTTATACAGTATTTATATTTATTAATTCCTGCATCTTTATCATATCGCCTTTAAGGTTTACAGACCTATCATTCAAGTAAACTATCAAATTTTACATAGAGCCTACATTTTATGGACACACATTTAGCGTCCATTAATCTGCCCTAAATTAATGCTGAACTGTCATATACAGTGCATCCCAGTAAACAAAGATGTCTTGTAGCATGTGCTATTAGTTTACATTTACCTTCCACCTATATTCACAATTGCACTGCAAATTAATGTACTGTTTTGACAAGTAATATTTGTGTCAAATTTATAATTCATGATGGACTGTTCCATTCAATAGAAAGTTCACATATAATAAATTTTTTCATTCATTCCTTAACTCAAGACATTCATACCTGGAGAAATGTCATACATGTTTGCAGAATCTTCATGCATCATTGAACCTTCACTTCGCTGTAACTATGAACACTGAAGGTATGTTTTGCATAAACATTAGATGACTATAATGTGCACAGTGGCTAATAAATATTAAGAAAAGAAAAAATACAAAAAACAAATTAAAGTTTAACTTTTTTATAAAAAAAAAAAAAAAAAGTAAATGTTTAATTCTAGGCAATGTCTGTCTATGCAATTTTGCATTGGAAGTATATTGACTGAGACAGTATTTAAATATATAATTAAAATTTACTCTTGAAATTCCTCTATTTAAAAGGAATTGCTATGCTGCAATTTGCTTGTGTTGAGACAGTTGTATCCAGTTCTGCTGATTGTCTAGAATTATGCTTGAAATTACGTGAATTTAAATTGTACATTATTCTGAATTTTGACTGGTGCACTAAACCAACTGTAAGATTTAGAACTAAATTACCACAAAAGCAAAAACAGTGACTTTAATGGCTTATATATTGTATTTTTTTTTTTAAAAAGAGACAAAAGACATGTTTTATAGCAGAGATGAGTGAGCCAAAAAAGTAGTATACAAAATTCTGTAGCACTACACATTCCACACCAATCCTGGGGATCCAGCAAACTGTAGAAAAGACAAAAATGAAGTCTTCTGGTGCCAAATTCTCTTTGACTCCAGACATTAGATGCTGTCATAATCTGAGTTTTGTCTGCAGCTGACCACCATCCATTCAGCCACAAAGAAAGAGAGGGTGCCAGCAAAGCCCACCAGTACCATAATGAGCAGTTGCCAGTATAGCTGTAGATAATTACTGTAGAAGAAGGCCAGAGCTGCAGCAATGGACTACAGAGAGCATGGGAATAAGAACACATGATTTTCCAGCCCAATAAAGATAACATTTGTCAAAACAAGTACTCACACATTATGCCTCTTCAAATTTTCATACTGCAATAAATGACTAACCATTTAAAATAATATAATACATTTATATATTATTGTATATTTGTAATTATATTAGAATATATTTCATCATAGTAGAAATCTTTAATCTTATCTGCAAAGGGCGAGTGTGGCTACAGGCTTTCATTCCAGCCAAATAGGAAGGTGCATTTGATGGTTGATTGCAGACCAAGATTAACTAATCAAACAAGTAGCATCAGGTCCATTGTGCAGATAGACAGAATTCCCTTGCATTATAAAGTCATGACCATAAATACTTGGACAGCTGTCCACCACAGTATACACCTATCAGCCATATTAAAACCACCTGCTCAATATTGTGTTGGTCTGCATTATGCATTTAAAACAGCTCTAACCCAATTCTACATTGCATTTCTATTGTTCTTCATTAAAGAATATCATAAGCATATAGTCAAGCTAGAAATGAAGAATTTTTTTGTACTTAGCTGACCGTGTCTGCCCAGGTAAGCAATGCACATGCACCCAGACATCCACATGATGTAAAAGAAGTCCACCTAATGTTGCTCTATGGTTCAGTTAAGATGTTCACATGCCCATTGGGGGCATTTTGGTTGACCAGTCCATATGCAGCAAGTTGCAATGTATGGTGCGTTTTGACACTTTTTATTCATAGCCAGCATAAACTTTTTCAGTAGTAATTATTGCTACAGTAGCTGTTCCATGGATTGGTACAGATGGGCTAGAAGGTCATTCCAACTTACACCATTGAGCTTGCTTCCAAAACAACTAGGAGAACTAACTGTTCACTTGCTGTTCATATATCCCACCCCTTGATAGATACCATTGTAGCAAGATACTCAATGTTGTTTACTTCACCTGCCAATGATTTTATGGCTGATTGGTGTATATACACACACACACACACACACACACACACGTAAAGTATAAAAATTAAATATTTAAGTGCAGGCCTTCAGTTTAATTAAATTAACCTTAATTTGAGGCTACTTACATAGAAATAGGGTGTAGGGTTTTGTCCTGATTTGTTTTTGTATGCCTTTTTGAAGTTTATATTTATTACCTAATACATAAACCAGTTTAATTCAACTTCTACATACTGACTTGTTTATATATTACTGGCTTGTGATAGTGTCTACTGTAATTTGTAAATATGGACCTGACTGTGAAAGGTAACAAGTTCGCAATGGATAGTCATTATTTACATTTTAATTTTTTATTGTCATTATTTAGTCATTATTAAGTAAACTGTCTGATGTATGTTAATTTGCTTTCGTTAAAAACCTAACAGTTACATGTAAATTTCTAATTTATGTGAAGTAACTAAGCAACAGTGCATTCACATTGCATAAACCACTTTAAAAGGAGTCAAGTTTATATAATTTTATCATTAACTATAATGTTTCAGTTGCAGTTATTTATTTACCCATGGTAATATTTTCATTTTAAGAATTTTTTTTTTTTTTTTT
This sequence comes from Hemibagrus guttatus, assembly GCA_033459395.1. Taxonomy (NCBI): domain Eukaryota; kingdom Metazoa; phylum Chordata; class Actinopteri; order Siluriformes; family Bagridae; genus Hemibagrus; species Hemibagrus guttatus. Next base: position 17,455,888 of record JAUCMX010000016.1, on the reverse strand, counting down.
AAAATTCCAAATGCAGTTACACTGAATCATGTTTCCATACATTCAATAAGTATTTTGTATCACGTACATCAACTAAAGTTCTGCACTTAGTAGGCAGACAGTTACTTACTGTTGTCCAGCTGTTGCTATAAATAATTTGCCAGCCCCGCTGATCCATAAGTGGATGCAGTCCAGCATAGGGGCATTACCAACAAGATTTTTTTATTTGGGTGATGAACCATAAGTCACTTAAGTACTGCTGGGATTTTCAAAGACTTTAGTGTAAATGCTAGGTTGAGAATAGTACACCAAGCAAAAAAAAAGTCTGCCCAGCAGCAATCTGTCATTAACCTGGTAGTTAATTAATTTTAGATTCAATAATAAATAGAACAAAACCTACTATACACATCACCTATTTCATGGTTACTTTGAAGTGATAATATATTGTTGTATGAAATTCATTATAAAACTTACATCAAAAAACTAATAAATATCTGATTATTTTTAAATGCCCAGTACCCATTACTTCATAGCACTTGTATGTACAAAATACAATAATTTCTTTAACAAGCATACTGTCATACAACATACAAACAATGAAGTACTGTGTTTTACCTGTACAAACTTGAAAACAGCAAATGCTGGGGCACTGTCATCATGAAATAGAAAACCCACGATGCTCAGCAGTTGTGTGTTGAAACAGCTATCACCTAGCCCAAGCAGAAAACTGCAGAACAATGCCAACTCCTTGCTGATTCCAGGGTAATGAAAACAGAATCAAACACAAGCCAAGATGATTGGATAAACCAACAACTAATATACCTTATGAAGAACTAAACGGTTGCTAGCTCCACTACTTTTAGACATGCTGCTGCAATTTTTTGAACTCAATAGGCACTCCTGTTATTCTGCATTACCTGGGAGGGATGAAGCCTTGCAGCTGTGTGCCCTCCTCTGGGGCTAAGGGAGCGTCACTAGCTATGTTTAGGAATATTAGGTAGAAGGCCAAAATATGGGTGATCAATCCCAAAAGCACCACAGGGTTCCTTCCATACTGATTACATTGGTTCAGCATTCCAAACACAGACCCACCTGATCAAAGAAATATCGTTATACTTTTGCGTTTCACACAACCTTATCATAACACAATCACAGAATCGTACCAAGTATTTCACCAACACCAATAAAAATCCCAGCAAGGCCAATGAGACTTTTTGCATCATCACCAAAGCGAGTCATGGCTCCTATGCATGTCCCATAAACGCCACTGTAAAATGTCAGTTCCAGCCCTGTAAAAGAAAAAACATCCTTTACATTCTCAATTTGTGAAGGTGGACTGCATCCTGTTTTCCTGCAACTGTTTCTATGGTAAATTGCATTCATGTTTGCAGTCTTTATCATGACCCCTTAATCACTAGCTGCAAAACATTATCAAACCTAAATGAACTATCACATTCAACAGGGGGTGTGAACTTCGTTGTCAGTGAAAGAAAAAATTGAAAGGCAACCTTATTGTCCTTAAACAGTGAGCAATTTTAGTGGAAAATAATAATTTCTTCTTGAATTATTAATTTGCATTTGTTTCAAGTGTTCTTTAAGATTCCAAATCTTGCTACGGGTTTTTATGACAAAAAAAGTTCCCTTCTGGAAAGGGATTTTTAATGTAGAATGTAAGAATGTAAATAGGTTTGGATTTGGCTGTAATTTTATAGCTAATTAAGTGGCTAGGAACAAGTATTGGGTTTACCTGTGTAGGCGATGGATATGCTTAGCAGCAACATTTCTTTGGTCATGGCCAGCTGAATGGATTTCTCTGTCAATACATCATACATTAGTACTTAAAACTAGTTAGCTGAATTTACATGAGTGTTTTGAAGTATTTTACAGCAGCACTGAAACTTACTGAATGCCATCAAAGCCTGAGCACCTAGACCCTGGGGTCCTCTGCATAAAAACACAAACAGTATTGAGATATATTAAGCATTATCTATTTAAAGCATTTCATGCCAAACTCATGATTACAATACTCACATCACAACTGAGTCGCTTTCAGAAGCATCTGCAGGCAGTGGTGATTCAGATCTGTCAGATGGCACAATTTCTGTCTCAGTCCGCTGAATAAGGAAGAACAGGAAGTTTCCAACCAGACTGATGATGGTGAGTGAAATGAACACTGTCTGACGGTCTTTATCTGAGACACACAGGGAAGTAGCCATCAACTTATGAGCATTATTTCCAACTACACACAACTGTACACACAGTATGTACTCATGCCACTGGGAAAACATCATAACCCTCACCTGATATGTGAACCTTCCCATGCCAGGCAACATAAATATAAAGATTGCCAAAGAACAAGCTGCAGGAACAAACATACACACAACAAAAGTAACCATCAGCTCATTCTTGCTTGAGATAAATTAATCTCAATTATTATATAGCAAGAAACATTGAAATAAAAGCAGAGACACCTAAACTGCAGCAAAGCCCAGAATATCCCACTGTTTCGTCCAATTGAGGAGTCACTGGAATTAATGGTGAGAAGGTTCCCCTGAGCTGTCCACAGCACTGTGAAAAGTTAATAATATCATTTAAAAAGTGGAAAAAAGAAGAGGATGCCACAAAGGTTTGTAAAAGTGCTTAATAAGCATCACACTGTACCTGCAGCTGCAATTCCAACCAAGACTGAAGCAGTGTAAAAACTCCAGGTAAAGGGGTGAATAAACATAGCAATGTATCCGCTAAAAAGTAAAATATCCGCATATTCAATGAATGAATGAGACACTGTGTGCTTAATTCAATTAGAAAAACGTACATTTTCGTTGCCCTGATCTTACCTGTAAATTAGTCCACTGAAAAAGAGTGACAACTGAGGTCCAATGACAGCTACCACTGAAGGGGCAATTAAGTTTGATGCAGAGAAGACTCCATAGATAATAGCCATGCTATCAAATAGGAATTAAGTCACTATTAGGGGAAAAACGGTGTAATGTCTTATAACAACTTTTCCTCCTGGTGCTAATAATGTGATCTGCCAGACAATATTAGCAGTGAATTGACAGGACATAAATTCTGGGAAATAAATAAATCCTGAGATTCCATAAAGAGTAATAAAGAGTCACCTGACTTTTACTACAAAGAAAAATGCACTCACAGCAATATAAAAAGCTCAAAAAAATACTTGCAAAAGATAATACCTTGTGTACCCACTTCCATGGAATTCTGTGCTATTAAAACTCTTGATAACAGTTTGCTGTAAAAAGACCAAACACAATTATCTAAACATTCTTGTATCATTTTTGTATGCCTTTACAAAATAACAAAATATATTTTTTAAAAAATGTGAAAAAGAATGGCATGGCAAAGTGAATTTCATTTACACTGAAATTATATTCCTGTGACAATTTAAAACATTTAAACAATTTTTTCTCATACTTCAATGTTTCCACAGGTCTGGAAGGCAGTGAACATTAACATAAAGCCAAGACCCAACACGATGATGTTCAACAGTGATTTGGTTTCTGGCCTCATCTTGGTGTTATGTCCTCACTCGATAACACCCTGAAAAGCACAGAAAGATAGCAGGTGACTGCTGTAAGAATCAGGTTAACAGCTCCTCAAATACTACACAATACAGTATGACAACCTGGTCTACCGACTGTATTATGGCCCTGCTAAGGGCTTTTGCGTTAGAGAATAACCCTGCATGGGTTAGTAACCTGAAGTATAACAAATGTAGCAGGAGGTCCCCTCAGGAGCAAACTAGACTGTACCAAAGGAAAGAAAATAAGATCTGCTTCTAAACCATATACTCTGTATTCAACCTCTTACCCTAATGCAAAATTACTAACCACTACTCTGTCTACAAAATGCAAGGTACCCACTCACTTACCTAGTTTGTCTTGACAGAGAAATTCTTTTGTGAGGGTTATGCATGTGCCCGCACTTGCTGACCTATTCGTACTCCCTAAGGTTGCACTACGTGATATGACAGCAATGTGTAATGGTGAAACAATAAAACACTTACACAGCAGACATTCACATGACATAGGCAAACAAAACAAATAGCAGAAAGAGTTAGCAGAGTTAGTGCAAAGCTAAACACAGACACTTGGCACATAAGCATAGCAAAGCATACAAATTAAAGCACTGAGAAAATAAGTGTGTGTGCATGTGTGTGCGCGTGTGTGCATGATCGTGAGAGAGTGTAGCAAAGGGACAGCTTAACATCGCTGCTATGCTCACTTTAAAGATAGGACTCCTCCCATTTCAGGCACATCCCCATGATCAACGCGAAAAGATGACTGACACTCCAAACCACCAATCAGGCAGAGAGCTGCAGATAAAGGAAGAGGTAAAGAGAGATAAAAGGAGCAAGGAAGGGCGCAAAAGAATGCAAAAAGCAGACAAAAAAGATTCCTGCACACTAATGCTACAGAACACTGTTCTGAATATGTCCTTTTGTTTCTCTGACCAATGAATGTCTAGATGTCTAAATGTCCAACAAGCTCAGTACTCAGTCCTCTTTTGTTTTCCCTTTATTCTAAATCTCTTGATAAAGTGATATCTTCATGGGTTTTCATACAACTGCTATGGATATGACCCTCAACTCTCATTCTCTCCTTCCATACCTCAGACACTACTGTCTCTTCTCAAACCTCAGTATGTAGAATCATCATCTGAAATTTAATTCCAGAAAAACTGAATTGCTGTTTATCCCAGGTCAACATCATTAAAACAATATTCTTTCACACACTGCATGTGTGTCAGTTAGCTAAAGCATGCCATCCACATTTTATGTGTAATGAAATTTGACCATGCAATAGGGCATTCTGGGAGATAATGGTGAAAAAAGTCTCTGGCTGCAACATTTTATAATGTCAAGGCCTGTCAGGACCATGGGTTTTGATGCTAAAGCAAATTGCCATTACCTTTCCAAGCTGCCAACTTGTGCCAAGTACAGTAAGGAACATTTGTGGTGTAAACAATTATCCAGTGATGTGTATATGATGTGTGCACAGCTATTAAATAAAAATGAATGTGATGATACATCAGGTTGCAGACATTTTTCTGTGAAATTTTTCCATTTGAAGGATCAGCATAGAATTTATGTGCTTAAGTCAAACAAAAAAAGATCATCATATGGATAATTGGTATTTCTGTCGTTTCACTGAAAGACTGTCTCAGGCCATTTTTAATTGCCAGTGACACCTGTGTCTTGTTCATTCATGTTGAAGATTTACATTTGGATTTCTCAAAAAGCAGCTTTGTGCCAATGCCTACTGTTTTGTTTACAGGTAATTATGGTACAGTATATTGCCATGTTTCCTGTAGCATACTATAATGTAAAATAAAATATTATCCACTACATCTGGCTGATGCTTTTATCCAACGACTTACAACTAAAACAAGATTACAACTAAGCAGCTAAAGGTCGAGGGACTTACTCATGGACCATGACAATTTGGCTGTGCTGGAAAATGAATTCAAACCCTCTGACCTGCAGCTCAAAGGCTTAACCATTGATATACATCTCTTCGTCAACTAGTTTTACCGCTTTAACCAGGTTAAGGGCCTGGAGTAGGACCAAAGGCCATAGTAGTTCGGTGGTGCTGGGATTCGCAAGTTATTTTTACAGTGCTGATAAGATGGAAAATATTGTTTTAATATTTGTTTTAAAGCAATAAACCGTTCTGAGAATGTGTTTTTTATATTATAAATCATTAAAACTCAGTAAGAATAAGAGGTACGTATTGCCTAGAAAACGTGTACAATATTGTGCAAATTATCATCATTACAGCATGGAATGAAATGCTGTAATGCATTAAACTCGTGTGCTTTCGGGTATCTAATATGAAAAGCTAAAATGACGAAATAATGCGCAGTATACCATTCCCCAGTGTTAGCCTCCAAGCACTTACCGGTGGTAAGATCCTATCGTTGTTTTTCACAGTTTTCAAGATTTCAGAATAATGCCCAGCAGACGTCCATGTAAAAACTTTACGTATATTTAAAGTATTTGAAGACACCAAACAAACCTTACAATTTCGGACAATTTTCACGCTGCTAACTAATCAGACCAGCTCTAATGCTGAACTCGTACAAGAGCTCTGTCATGTGAGGAATCAGCTGAGATGGCACAGGAACCCGCTTATGGGTAATGGAGTTTTTAAGGAGAACTGTCCTTCGGGTGACTTCGAAACAAGGACCAATGTGTGATTTCTATTAATATAAAATGTACTTATTTAACGTATTCGACATAGTTGTGTCGATGCATTGCTTTTCGTGGTTGTTCTGTAGTTGTTTGTTTTGTATTACCACCTTTTAAAGAGTAAAATTCTGGACGGGAGGCGAGAGACCGGTGTGCGCCTGCGCACTAAATCTATAACCGCAAGCCTAGAGCGACTTGAGTGGCGTGTCTGGTTCAGTGACAGAAATAAGAGGCCGACGAGTTTCTTTTCTTTTTCATTATTCCAACTCAGCGATATGAAACCGTAGAAATATTACACAGGATAAAGTCCCCCTGCCTCTCCCCCATACAGCCCCTCCTCCTGAATGTGATCAAACTACATACTTGTGATACAACATCCAACGCGAGCAATCTCAACATAATTAGAAACAAATGAATGTATGTTGTGCTTTGTTGTTCTCATTGATAGTGGTGAAATCAAATTATTCATAGTCGCTAATATATAAAATATGTCTGCGCCAAAAAATTAGAACCACTTTATTACTAATAACGGGGGCACAGTGGCTTAGTGGTTAGCACGCTTGCCTCACACCTCTAGGGTTGGGGGTTTGATTCCTGCCTCCGCCATGTGTGTGTGGAGTTTGCATGTTCTCCCCGTGCCTCGGGGGTTTCCTCCGGGTACTCCGGTTTCCTCCCCCGGTCCAAAGACATGCATTGTAGATTGATTGGCATCTCTAAATTGTCCGTAGTGTGTGTGCCCTGCGAAGGGTTGGCACTCTGTCCAGGGTGTATCCTGCCCAATGACACCTGTTAATAGGGTGCCATGCATTTTACAGTTAGTCAATAGTAGTAACCATTTTGTTTACTGTTTTACTGTTTTGTTTTATGTAAATATGAAATCAATGTTCACCTAATTAAAAAAGCAATTTTGTGGTTTTAAGGAAATGAATGAATGTTTATCTATATTGGCTGTATTGGGATTTATGAAAACAATATGTGAAATAACAACAATATCAAACAAATCAGTTGAAACACAGACATGTGTCTACATATATTTGATATACACAAACATTATAAACTTTTAAACGTTAATGAGCGTAATCTTAGCCATTCAAAATTAAAACCCTAAGCTACTTTATGTTATGTTACTTTATGCTAATATTATGTATTCTTAATTAAACTTTCCATTTGGGGCTTAGATAGCCAGTTATTTTGATTATTTTGAAAGTTTCAAAATAATTATCCATCTCAATAAAGATGATCTTATAGTTGTCTTATTATTAAACAAACAAGCAAATTTTTCCCCATTCTGATGGTTGATGTGAATATAAACCAAAGCCTGTATCTGCTGCCATACAATTGGCTGATTAAATAATTACATAAATGAGTAGGTGTGCAGACATTCCTAATAAAGTGCTCCTCCTCAACCATTTGATATGTGAAGATGTTCTGCTTTTTTTTTTATTTAAATTGAAAATTTGATGTCAAGTTAATTTTATAATTAATAGATTTGGGGAAGACATATAGCACCAGGAACAAAAAAGAGATGGGAGTCTATGGACATGTTTGTTATTAGCAGGACAGCACTTGAGTTTAACATCACTGGTTTATATGAAGCCTAAGCTAGGCATTCTCTCTAAAAATCTTTTCTATTGTTTTTATTGCATGATGGTATCCAAAATAGACAACTATACTTTACTTTACTGGCTTTTAAATATTGTTTTCCATTTCATGACATAATATGATTTATAATATGATGGATTATAAACCTTATATGATTATTAAAGCAATGTAAAACTTTGCATCAGATTCTTTGCAATCAGTCTGTCAATAGAAGAAGAAGAAGTTGCTTTCAGCTGCTCCCTGTTCAGGGTCGCCACAGCGGACCAACTGGTCCGCACAACAACTTGGCACAGGTTTTACGCCGGATGCCCTTCCTGCCACAACCCTCCCATTTTTTCCAGGCTTGGGACCGGCACTGTATCCAGTGGCTGGGAATCGAACCCGGGCCTTCCGCATGATAGGCAAGCAACCTACCACTGAGCCACCAATGCCTCAATCAGTCTGTCAATATAAATGCTAAATAATTGGACATGTGACTGCGATATAAATAAATGGACAAAGATGTGGTAAATGTGGAATGGAACACCAGTATAGAGAATATGGAGAAAACGTCCAACCGAAATGTTGCAGCTGTGTGGGAGAACATTGCACAGCTTATGGAGGCTGTGAAATCAGGTAAAGAGCATTAAAAGTACAGAACATCAGGATTAAGGAAGGGATAACATATGTTGAAGCTATAAAAAGAGTAAAAGCTAATGAAATGCCAAAAATCAAGGAATCCACAGCCATGACAAGTCAAACTCAAAAGTATCAGTGCAGAATCAGCAAGGATTCATTAAGCTTCATTATTCGGCTTAAATATCAAATAGAAAAGAAGGGATTAAAATTATAATCAGACTAACAGAGAAACACATGGACATGAAAGAATCAAAAGTCAATTAAGCAGGCACTTTAATGAGGAGTTAAAGTCTCTCAAGGAACACAGACATTCATTGGAGAAGGTATATTATAATGTGTTTTGAGTACAGTGGAATGCCAGGAGTCTCTTAGCAAATGAACAATAATTTAAAAAGTATATTTATGATTTACAACAGAATTCAAGGGTATGAAGAAATACAGAAAGACCATGAAATAGGAATTGGATGAAATGAAATAGTCACAGTTGTTGTATGGACAGATAAAAATAGCATTATGGTGATTAATTTATATAACCCATGCACCTATACACCTTTCCCCAAGCATTGATGCTCCACACTCAGTTCAGTAGGTGCAGGTAATGCATGAGTGCCATTTTTGTTGTACATTACTGTTTTCTCTGGTTTCTGGACATGTATGGAGTTATTATAAGTTTCTGTTATTTTCATTCATTCATTGTCTACCGCTTATCTGAACTATTCTCGGGTCACGGGGAGCCTGTGCCTATCTCAGGCGTCATTGGGCATCAAGGCAGGATACACCCTGGACGGAGTGCCAACCCATCGCTGGGCACACACACACTCTCATTCACTCACGCAATCACACACTACGGACAATTTAGAGATTTCTGTTATTTTGTTATTCTTTTTTTTTTTTTCTTTTTACAGTTTTACTTCTATAGCAGAACAATTCAGTTTTCTTTTGGCCTTTCCCCTTCCTGAAGTTGATGCTTCCTATTTAAGTTGAATTTCCATGAGGAAAAACATTCAAAGGGTTTGGGCTTTCAGTGGTTCTCAGTCTTACACTTCTTCCATTTCTGTCTTCCATTTGTCTTCCAGACATGCACCCAGTCAACACTTCTTTATAGAGACTTACAAGCCATTCACAAATCCCAAGCTTTTCACTGTTAATGCTCAATTGGTTTGACCCAGTTTATGTACCATGTTAACTGTGTTCTTGCTTTGCCCAGGCTGTTGTTTGCTGATCACTGGACCTGTGCCTGATCTCAGTGATTCAATTGTGACGCCATCATTTTTTAACAATGTAATTATTAGCAGATAATTTCCCAAATAAAAATATACTTGCACACAGTTTGTCATCATTCACACTCACTGCGTTTTCACACTCGAAGAAAAAAAAAACTAGATTTGACACCTGCAGAAGTTTACACATCTAAATGCGACAAGCACTTGCATCTGCTCTGCTTAGTGTCCTAGTGGTATTCATAGTCCTACCCCGGAGCTTCCTACAATTTTAGATTTTACCCTACATGTTAAAAAGGTTAGACGTTAGCCAATCACGTGTAGTATTTTAAGCGGTATGTTTCATTGTTGCCATCCGATTGGTTTATACGTTGACTGACGGCAATAATATTTGTAGCAACCAATTACGTTTTACAGTCACAATCTGTCCCAAAATATAGCAAATAGGCTTGCTAGGATTTCACAAAAGGTGGGGTTAATCATTTAAAAGTAGGTTGTGCTAAACAAGGTTGACTTTCGTAACTCATGTCGCTGTTATCTGGTTAAGTTTCTCCCCTAGAAGTTTCCTGCCTCCACTATTCGTTACAGAAATAAATATTTGTTTTTTTTCTTTGTTAATCCGAAAGTGGTTTCAAAAAGAAATCTGAATAAACGTCGCATCAGAATTCCGATGTTTTACTGCTTGTTTGCTAGTCAGTTTGATCTCTCCGTTCACTGGTACCTTGTGGAGAGCTAGCCTCGCCGGCTAACCACTTTTTCTGCGGACTCCGCTTCAAACACACCCAGCAGGAATGAACCATAAAAGTAAGAAACGAATCAAAGAAGCGAAACGGAGTGCTAGACCTGAACTAAAGGATTCACTTGACTGGACAAAACATAACTACTTCGAGACTTTTGATCTTTCGCACCGGACAGTGAAGGTAACCGAATGCTAGCTAGAGCTGAGGCGCAACGCAGATAACGTTAACTGGCTACGCTGCGTTTTAAGTTAGCTTGAGCTGCGAACACTTTTCCCCGTGTTAACCTGTTGCATGTGTTCACAATATTGGCCAGAAATCCTGACCAGTTTCAGTGCAGCGTTAAATATCCGCCCACGCGGCATTATTACTCGAACAGAGTTGTGTTCAAGTAACCATTTGGCGTGAGCGGTAGTGTGGTTAATCTACGCTAGTTACTGCACGTAGACTATGGTGGCGTCTGTGCAGCGCCTGTTTATCGCCTAGACAGTGTGAAATTAATGTGGATAACTGTGTAATCGTCGAATTAAAATAACTGCAGTATCATTTTTGTTTGTTATACATTTCAAATTAAGTTGTCAATAAAATCTAGCCAAGAATGAACAGGTTTTAACAAGAAGTAACCAGCTCACCATAACTCATTTTGCTTCAATTAACAGTGAACAACTTTACCTGCTCAACTCTGCTTGGATTGTATCCTGACTTTATTAATTTGCTTTGGATAGAATTTTCTTAAAGCGTGTAATCAAATTGCAATTTTTCGTTTAGATGTTTAAAGTCTTTGTCATATATACATTACTGCACAGTGAAATCCTTTCTTTGCATATCCTATCCTTGGGGTTTGGGGTCAAAGCACAGGGTCAGCCATGATGCAGTGCCCCTGGAGCAGAGTGGGCTGGGGGCCTTGCTCAAGGGTCTGATCTTTTGGTCAGTGACCCAGTGCCTTAACCACTTGAGCCTCCGTTTAAAGGAGGATCATCACTGGCACTGAATTAACATATTTTGTGTATGAGAAGTACCTAGATTGCATGCAAGGTGTACTTGCAAGTGTAAGAATATTGCTGCCAATGATCTATTATGAATGACATAATAGATCAGTGTTTTGGATCATCGTCTTGGTACATGATGATCCTCCCAATTAGATTAGGAGCTGTAATATTAAATTAGGTCTGTAAATTTAAAACAATGTTTCTGTAGGCTTTAAATGCATTCTGCTGCTACCATCATGAGTTACATCAGCAATAGCAAATTTCCAAGAACATGCACAACAGACATTTTCCCTTCTTTCCCAGGACAATGTGGAGAGGGTGGATGCCCTTCACCTGAGCCCAGAAGAGTTTATTCAGCGCTTTGAGAAGCCCTACAAGCCTGTAGTCCTTCTTAATTGCCAGGAGTTGTGGCCTGCCAGGGAGAAATGGACCCTGGAACGCCTGAAGCGCAAGTACCGTAACCAGAAATTCAAGTGTGGGGAGGACAATGATGGCTACTCTGTGAAGATGAAGATGAAGTATTATGTTGAATATATGGAGTCCACTCGTGATGACAGTCCACTCTATATCTTCGACAGCAGTTTCGGTGAACACGCCAAACGCCGCAAACTGCTTGATGACTATCAGGTGCCCCTCTTCTTTAGAGATGATCTTTTTCAGTTTGCTGGAGAGAAGCGCCGGCCACCTTACAGGTAACACAGATTTATTTATCACCCCCAAAACACACATGCCTGTGAAATGTGATCGGTCAGAACATGTATATCTTAAACATGTTTGTCCTAGAATAAGTTGTACATACTCGGTATCCCTCAAGTCTACAAACAACTGAAGTTTTAGAGTGAGAGAGTGCATTATTTATTACTTTAAAACTTTTAGGTAGAAAGTAACTGTTCAATTCCTTTGTCCTAGGTGGTTTGTGATGGGCCCTGCACGCTCTGGTACAGGCATTCACATCGACCCACTGGGCACAAGTGCATGGAATGCCCTGGTGCAGGGTCATAAGCGCTGGTGCCTTTTCCCCACACATGCACCCCGTGAGCTTATCAAGGTAACACGAGAAGTGGGTGGCAACCAGCAGGATGAGGCGATCACCTGGTTCCGTGTGATATACCCACGCACACAGCTACCTTCCTGGCCTGCTGAATTCAGGCCACTGGAGATTCTGCAGCATCCTGGAGAAACTGTCTTTGTTCCTGGTGAGTTAATGATTTATTAATTATGCCTGAAAAGGTTTTTACATATACTATGCTTACAGTGCACTCGTGTATTTAAAATATTTAGCATTTTTTTCTCCCGTTTGTTTTACAAACATTCAACCTGTCGGGACAAAGCAGCATTGCTACTTGTCTTTGGTGTTAAAATATCCAAGGGAGGAGATATACTTGATTGCTTTTTATGTTTCAAAATTTCACATCAGTTACTTTGCCTTTAAAGCAGGGGTGTCCAATCTTGTCCACAGAGGGCTGGTGTGGGTGCAGGTTTTCATTCAAACCAAGCAGAAGCTACACCCAATTCCACCTGTTTAATCAGTTGGTCTTGGCTTTTCATAGACTTGTGTGTGGCTTCTTCTTGGTTTGAATGAACACCTGCATCCACACCGGCCCCTTCCGGATAGGATTGGACACCCCTGCTTTAAAGCATATAATTATTGGGATAAATGCAAATCCATTAGCTCTAAGTTTGCTATTGAAAAACTAAGGGAATCAATGTCGTGTCCCTTAGGTGGCTGGTGGCATGTTGTCCTCAACTTGGAGACTACCATTGCTGTCACTCAGAACTTTGCAAGTACCACAAACTTTCCCATTGTTTGGCACAAGACTGTTCGAGGGCGGCCTAAACTCTCCCGAAAGTGGTATAGGTGTGAATAAATTTTAATGTTTATTTCAAGAGCTTAAACAGCATAGATTACATTTTACGCTGTTTGTCATTTGTAAGTTAATCTTTTCCAGAATTCTAAAACAAGAGCGGCCAGATATAGCTGCTCTGGCAGACAAAGTGGACCTGCAGGAGTCCACAGGCATTGCTTCAGACAGCTCTAGCGACTCATCATCCTCCTCCTCTTCTAGTTCCTCCGATTCTGATTCAGAGGTATGTTGGGCTCTACTCTGCCAAAATCATTCACATAGTATCTTGCTCAATTAAATCTTTTGGCTGAAGTTGAAAAGCCTGGGTGACTGACTGAGTTTATTGGAATCAGTCAGTTTTCATTCTGTTTAAAGGAATAATACGTATTTTGTGTATACAAACATTACTTATAGGTGTTTCCAAATAATTTTGTAGACATTTACTGTGTTTACTGGAAAATTAGTAATTCTTGCCACTGTCTAAATTGGTCTGCAGTGGTACCTCCCTAAATCATACATTTGCTGTATCCAGGCTAACATTAACTGTCTTTTTAAACAGCACACCGAAATGTACAGTGTTTAAAAATAATGTAAAAAGTTTGTCTTGGTGTACTAATGCATAGTAATATGAAGCATGTTAGCATACATTTAAAGAACCTAGGAAAACTGAGATATTGTTGATGAGTACAGTTGTGGATGGAAGCTATGTTTGTGGCATGAGGTTTTAGTCTTCATTGACCGCAGCCTTCTGCTGGAGGGGAGAGTCTCAAAGTTTGCATCCAGGGTGAGAGGGGTCAGCCGCAATCTTAACTGCCAATTCAGGCTGCTTTAAGAGGTGGCAAATTGCAGCCAATCACCTTCTCATCAGAGCAAATGACTCTCTGCAGCAGTGTTGTCACAATACCAAAATTTTAACTTTTGTGATACCTGAATTAAATATCAGGATACCAATACTAAATCGATACTATGGCCAAAAAAAGCAAACACAAAGAAAATACAGGAAAAGTCATTGAATAACAGAACTTTGTTTTTATTTATTAATAAATATTCTGTTTGCTGTCTGCTGAAACAGATTAGAAACATTTAAACTAAAAGTAAAATTGAAAAATATATATATAAATGATAAAATGTCTGCTGTAAAGCTACATTTTAACAAAAATAAAATTGTTGCAGCTCCTGAGCTTTATAACTTTCTTTAATTAAACATTGGTTCACAATAAAGTTTTTTTTTTTAAGAGAACATGGACATGAAAACCAGAACATGTTCCTATTTTTCTTCCTCTTATTCTCACTTGCACTTATTTTCTATAAAGTCCTTTGGCCATTTACAGGTTCTTAGCAAGGAAAACAAGAGTCTCAATGTTTTCCTCAGTTAGTCTAATATGTCTAGGACTGCAGATGAAGCCTGATGTGCTAAACGCACATTCTGAAGTGCAGCTTTATGATGGAATGCACAGGTTCAGTTTTTATTTTTTCTTTAATTTCACTCGAAAGTGAAAGGCAGAAGGCTGTCTTCATCCTTCACTGTCACAAAGGAAAGTAGGTTCAATTAAATTTTTGTGTAGCGCCTTTTACAATGGACATGGTCTCAAAGCAGCTTTACAAAAGTAGAGAAACAGAAAGGAGGAAAAAAAAAATTAAATTAAAATATTTAACTATTTTATCCCTATTGAGCAAGCCTGTGGCAACGGTGGCAAGGAAAAACTCCTAGTTTCCATTTGAGGGGCAACACAGACAATGTGGGGTCCTTCTCTCCACTTAATGCATCTGTAAAGCTGCTTAATGGGCCTAGGACATTTCTAATGTTGCCACAGAGTATCTAGGCATCAGATGCCGCCACTTTTGATTTTCAGCCAAAATGGCAGACAGCTTGTTGCTGAATACAAAATATGTCCACCATCTCAAAAGTGAAGTTCCAACTTCACTGGCTCATCATGAACAAGCTTTTGGACAGGTAGGTTTAAGGTCTTTTTGTTTCTCTTTCAAATTCTTCATTTGTTTGACCTGGAAAGGGCAGACACAGTTGTCCAGAGCCTGGACAAGACACTTGAGACACAGGTCAGGCCTAATGCCTTGCCTACAGCTAGATGAAGATTGTGACCAAAACATGGTATCCAAGTATAATTCTCAAAAATGCCTTTTTGTTGTTGGAGGCACGGTCATGTTATGGCAGCCATTTTTGACAGGTTCAGTCCCCATTTCTCAGACACCAGACTGTCTGTTGTGTGATCTGAATATAAAGCTGAACATCCTAAACACCAGGACTGGATTCAGTGGATTGTCAGCCATGTATGCATCAATTTCCCTGCTTGTCCAGATGTCAGTTGTGCATGGGAAGAAAGGCTGGTGTGCAAGTTGTGACCTGAATAAAGTCTCTGGTTTTAGTGTACAGTTTTGGGATTTCATTATACATGAAACGATTTCTTCCAGGCATGTCATATTTTCTGTCCAGCTGCGGCACAAGGTTTCGGAATCCACTTTTCTCAACTATATATATTGGTACCTTATCAATACAGATAAACTCAGCTACTGCTCTGTTCAATCTTTTTGCATCTTTTGAGTCTTTATCATATTTGTGGTGTACTTCTAACACCGTGGGAAAGGAAGGTTGCCTTATCTGCCTGGTTACTGATTCTACTGGTGTCTGTTTGCTTGCCTATGGGGGGGGTGGGGGAAATGGATAATTTTCTAGAACACATTTTTGTATTTTACTTTCTTAGTTCGATTGTTTAAAAATTTTATCTACATGAAAAACAGACCTTGAGGACAGACCTTTACTAGTAAGATGTAGTAAGTCAAGACCTTCAGTGTCTTTGCAGGCTAATAATTATGTATTTGAAATCGTTACCATGAAGTTACAGATTTACACTCGATGAGAAATCGTATCGTTTTTAAAAGCAGGGTATTGCTATACTTTTTTAGTACCTGTATATCGTGCAACACTACTCTGCAGTCTGTTTTTGTTCCTGGTAGTGGCAGCAGCATACCAAGTGGTGATGGAGGTCAGTATGGACTTGATAATGGAGGTGTAGAAGTGCACTATCATTGTCTTTTGTAGGTTGAAGTTCTTTAGCTGCTGCAGGAAGTACAACCACTGGTGCTGGTTAAAGAGTTAATGTGCTGCACCCACTTGAGGTTCTGGGTAATAATGGTTTTCAGGAAATGGAAGGAGTCCACAGTATTGACTGGGGTGTCACACAGGATGATGGGTGCATGTGGGGCTAAAGTCTACAGCCATCTCCACTGTTTTCACAATATAAAGCTCCAGGTTGTTTTGACTGCAACAGATCACCAGATGGTCAATCTCCCTCCTTTTGGAGGGTGGTGGACTTTTGCTCTTCAGAGATTTGCCCAATTAGGATGTTCTTGTCTGCAAATTTCAATATATTGACAGACTGCTGACTGGAGGTACAGCTCTTGGTGTACAGGGTAGAGGAGAAGGAACACAGCCTTGTGAGACACCAGTATTGATGGGCAGGGAGTCAGAGACATATTTACCCAGTCTCACGTGCTGCCTCCATATACTAAAGCTAAAGCCCCAAGGGTTAGATGACCAGGTTGTAGTGATCCTGGAAACATGCCCTGAACTAAAATATGCTTCCTGAGGGGTTTACATGAAAGATCCAATCACAGACAGTGGTGCCTTTTTAGCCAGTCATTCTGCTCAATTATCTCTGATGTGCAATGTTCATGTGAAAATGTAAATGGAAAAATTACTGCACATATCCCCACAAATCTCAAACTCTTGATGGCTTAATTAGACTTTTATTAGGCCTCTGTGTTTGTGCTCTTCTACGTGTACTCTATACAGGTTTGTGTTGTAGATACTCTTGGAGAAAAATAACTGGGACAGCTAGAGAGAAGTGTGCTGCTATGAGGTTATACACAAGGAGTGTGTGCAGGAGAAAAGTGGAGATGTTCACGAGGCACATCATCCTCACTAATATTATGCCACCTGTCCTGTTCAGGTTGTTTTGTAGGCAGAGAAGCACTGGCTTTCCTAATAATTCAGATTGGTGCTGCTGCTTCTCTGGGGGTGGGGTAGTTGGAGCTTTAAGTTCTGTTGTGTAAAGCTCTATATAGATGTTGGGAAAAGAGGCCTCAGAAGCAGTGTGAGGAGGATCAGGAATGTTTTATTTGCAGCAATAAATGATCATGAATGTGGAGTACAATAAATACCAAAATCACGATTAGTAAATGCTAAATTGGATATTGTATTTATGTAATAATTGTAATATTTATATTTGGCAAAGAGCGTTTCATTCGAAATGTTTCCTTGCCATCTGTGCACAGAAATGTAGTGCCATGCCTTGTGGTGGGTGGTAGACAGTCCTTTGCCATGTGTGGAAATGAATTCATATGCTACCTTAAAGAAAGTTCCACTCTACAAGCTAAAACTGACTTAAAATAATCCTTCCTCTGAAAAACTCAAGTTCCTCCCAAGAGTTGCTCAAATAACTAAATTTCTAGCTTTTTCGGGGGACACAATTGTTGTAAGACTTGCTGAGCAAGTCTGGAATTGTGATTTTTTTTTTTTTTTTAAAACTGGGAAGACCTAGATTTGTAGGTAATATAAGTCTAATCAGTCTGACGCTTTTTCTGACACTGAATTTAAATGTTAATTTTATTGTGGCACCAAAAGTTGTGCTATCCGGCTTATCTAACTTCTGCATTTATGTGAATTGTACATGCTTCTTTCTTTACTCTGAAGGCTGAATCTGGCTCTGAGGGTGATGCCATGACCCATCGCAGGAAAAAGCGAAGAACCTGTATTATGGAAAATGGTGACAGCACAAGCCAAGATGACTGTGTGAGCAAAGAGCGTAGCTCCTCACGATGACCTTCTCCCTCTCCGAACTCCACCAGGGGGAAGTCTCCTTCAAATTCTATCACTCTGGTTTGCTGCCCAAATAAATTATGAATGACTAACAGGGAAAGAAGAAAGTAATGTCCACATGTGTTATTTGTTTGATGGTGAACATGAAATACTGTGATAAGAACTGTCTGTGGTTTTTGCAAGTGCAAGCTGTACAGTACATTCTTTTTCTTTCACTATTGATGGACTTTTATAATGGATTAAGTGTTGGTAGTGATGTGTACATCTGCCACATTCTATTTCACTCGAATTAGTGGAGAAAGCTCATTTGTGAAATTTAGCCTTCATTGGCTGCCCCCCCCTTACTGATTTATTACTGTTGTACTACAGTTATGCCCATGCCTCACACTTGCAGACCTGTTTAGTTAAAACTAAAATAACTATAGTTGCTTGAGGACGTTTACCAGCCTCTATGGCTGCAGGGGGGTTTTATGAATGCAGAATTTGTTTAATTTTATATTTAATGCATTTCTGAAGTTCACTTTTTAAGAGTAATAGTATTTTAATCTATGTACTGCATCTGTAGTGTATATGTGCCCACTTATAATGCATTTCTCTGTAAAGAGAACTGAAAAGAGAATTCTCCATCCTAATAAAAATCTGTTAATTTATGTGAAAAATGTTTGAAATGCATAAAAATTCCTGGTAAAATATTTGACCAGATTGAGGTTTTGTGATGATCCATGGTTGGAAAGTTAATAGTGGTTGTAGTTTTGAATTTACAGTATAGACAAATTAAACTGCACATATGCTTTGATTGTTAGCAAATTTCAAGGAAACTTATTTTTCTTAGTAAAGTGATAGTGATAACTGTATGTATGCTACAGATGCAGTAGATGCCGATTAGGTTTAATAAATATTTAGTTCTTTTGCAAACACTTTGAGGAATGGAGAAATTGGCATTTAAGTATTAAACACCATTTATGTGCTACATGACCTTCAGCCACCAATTCAACATGAAGACCTATTTATTCAGTTAGTAGATATACTTCATCCAATGTGACACACAAATCAAGCAGTACACAAACCAACACTCATTGGAGTTCAATGAAGCATGCACAGCATGGGTGAATATCCAGAGTTTAAAATGAGGGATGTGCATGGGTGTTTTAATACCTGGATAACTATTTGAAGTGCCAGTATTTGAATATTGACTTCACTATTCAAATATTTATATCATGTATGTGCTTCAGTTCAGTGTGTGTGTGGTGTGGGGGGTTCAAAGCTGTGTCTGGTGATATTTTGATACAGAATGCAGTGTTATAGTGTGCTGATATATTCAAATAACATTCAGTACAACTCCATTAAAATTTTTACTAAAGTAGACAGACCTGGTACCATGGTGTGCTCACTAAACTTAATGTTATACTGGATATAAAACTGCATATGCAGCAACTCTGAGCCAGTTTATATCTCTGTGTTGAAGTGCATTTGTGTTGTTACACAACAAACATGGAGAGGGTAGTTATGGGTAAGCATGCCATAAAGAAGTGCACAGATAGTCGACTATGTGCAGTCATCCCAAAAAAGCATGTAGCACCTTGTATTTGTCTGTCGTGCTGTGCATTAACTAGCCTTCAAGTGAATGGACATTTTCCCACCTTCCTGTCGAGTTCAGCACATTGTCAAATCAGCATGGCTGCACAAAGTATCAACTGTAAACAAAGTAGACCTGTTGTGCTTTTAAATATATGCTGTATATTTTATAATTTGCTTTAGATCACTCAATACAGACATATTGGGTTGTTAAAGGTTGTAAATTTGGAATTTAGACAGGAACAAAAACATTGGATAATGCACTCTGTCACACCTGGATGCTTGGCTTCTCCATAAGAACAGTAGACTTCTCAAAGGGAAACAACTGCCAGTCACCGAAATGGTAAAGTAAATGACTAACATCTTAATCTTATAAGTGCCAACCGGAGTGCAGTAGTGGTTGGTACTGGAAGTAATTATAAGTATAAAGTTCTTTTTAATTGAGTATTTATAAAAAAAGATTGTTGTTTATAAGGCTATCCAGCTAGCTGTCATGTACTGCTTCACTTTGCTGCTTTTTGGCACAAAATGGCAAACTCCACCAGAGTGAACTGTTTACACAAGTTTGGATGGGCTCACAGATTAACACTATTAACAAATTCTGACAATACCATCCGTCCATCAGCAGAAATTGCACTCACACACACACTAGTAAGCCATAACATCAAAACCACTGCCCAATGACATGAATAACATTGATTATCTCATTGGGGTATATATCTTATACATATATAATATTTATGTATTAATTGATGGAGACTTCCAGAGCATTTTTTTACATTGCTCTGGATATGTGTGTCTGCCAAATGCCGTAAATATGGTTAGGGGAGTCGTCAGTGAATCAAAAGTGGTTCAAGCTAGGACAACCAGTGAACCAGTAACAGGGTCATGGACACCAAAGGCTCATAAAGTGATAACTGGGATGATGAATTACATGACATTTTGAGTAATTTGTAATTCAACTTTTGTAACTTGATTTATTTTGATTGGTATTGCTACATAAGTCACTTTGCTCTGCACAATTATAAGCATACAAAACACACTTATAAATAAATGTAAAAGTCATACAGTCAGGCCCACTGGATAGTGACAGATATTTTCATAATTTTTCCCTCTTTACACCACCACAGTGTTATTCAAAATGAAGTGATCATGATGTGCTTTAATTCAAGGGTTTTGGGTTTCCCCCCCAAACCCTTTTATAGGCTCAAAAGTAATTGGACAACTTTTTATGACAGTTCCATGACCAGGGTTGGTTTGTGTCATTATTTCATGACAAATTAAAGAAATAAAAGTTCTGTTTTTAGTTCTGTCTGGGGGGTGGTTAGCATGTTTGCCTCACACCTCCAGGGTTGGGGGTTCGATTCCCGCCTCTGCCATGTGTATGTGGAGTGTGCATGTTCTCCCCGTGCCTTGGGGGTTTCCTCCCCCAGTCCAAAGACATGCATTGTAGATTGATTGGCATCTCTAAATTGTCCGGAGTGTGTGTGTGCACCCTGCGATGGGTTGGCATGCCATCCAGGGTGTATCCTGCCTTGATGCCCGATGACGCCTGAGATAGACACAGGCTCCCCGTGGCCCGAGAATAGATCGGATAAGCGGTACAGACAATAGAAATGGAAATGGGAAAAGTTCTGTTGATTTTATACTTCCAATTAGTAGCACCATTGTAGAGGTAGGTAGATCAGTGTCAAGGTCTACAACCAAGAGACACCATGAATGTAAATATAGTGGGTTTAACTTGAGATGCCATCCACTGGTAAACAATTTAGATGGGATGACTCAAAACTACTACAAAAGCAAAACAAGAGTTTCTTTAGACAAAGAAATATTACAAGAATTTTGTTAAATCCTTTAAATTAAAGCTGAAATTCTAAATATCAATCATATCTTTTTGCTTCATTTTAAATATGGTGCTGTACAAAGGTAAAATTTTTAAATGGACCCAAATGTATTTAACAGTTTTATCTCTGTCAAAATAAATTTAATTTTACATCAAAATCTGGCTAATATTGGGTATTTCCAATTAAGGCATTTGCTTGAAACCTGGGTTTTCTCTGCTTTTTACTGTATATGATTGAATCAATATGAGCATTATAAATAATTTCAATTCTAACTTTGTACTATATGGTCAAAAATGCAATTGTATAAACAGAAAGATCATTTTGTCTGTTTTGCTTACAGTGGGGCAAAAAAGTATTTAGTCAGCCACCAATTGTGCAAGTTCCCCCACTTAAAAAGATGAGAGAGGCCTGTAATTTTCATCATAGGTACACTTCAACTATGAGAGACAGAATGAGGGAAAAAAATCCAGAAAATCACTGTCTGATTTTTAAAGAATTTATTTGCAAGTTATGGTGGAAAATAAGTATTTGGTCAATAACAAAAGTTCATCTCAATACTTTGTTATATACCCTTTGTTGGCAATGACAGAGGTCAAACGTTTTCTGTAAGTCGCCACAAGGTTTTTACACACTGTTGCTGGTAGTTTGGCCCATTCCTCCATGCAGATCTCCTCTAGAGCAGTGATGTTTTGGGGCTGTCGCTGGGCAACACGGATTTTCAACTCCCTCCAAAGATTTTCTATGGGGTTGAGATCTGGAGACTGGCTAGGCCACTCCAGGACCTTGAAATGCTTCTTACGAAGCCACTCCTTCGCTGGCGGTGTGTTTGGGATCATTATCATGCTGAAAGACCCAGCCACGTTTCATCTTCAATGCCCTTGCTGATGGAAGGAGGTTTTTACTCAAAATCTCACGATACATGGCCCCATTCATTCTTTCCTTTACACGGATCAGTCATCCTGGTCCCTTTGCAGAAAGACAGCCCCAAAGCATGATGTTTCCACCCCCATGCTTCACAGTAGGTATGGTGTTCTTTGGATGCAACTCAGCATTCTTTCTCCTCCAAACACAACAAGTTGAGTTTTTACCAAAGTTCTATTTTGGTTTCATCTGACCATATGGCATTCTCCCAATCCTCTTCTGGATCATCCAAATGCTCTCTAGCAAACTTCAGACAGGCCCGGACATGTACTGGCTTAAGCAGGGGACACGTCTGGCACTGCAGGATTTGAGTCCCTGGCGGTGTAGTGTGTTACTGATGGTAGCTTTTGTTACTTTGGTCCCAGCTCTCTGCAAGTCATTCACTAGGTCCCCCCATGTGGTTCTGGGATTTTTGCTCACCATTCTTGTGATCATTTTGACCCCACGGGGTGAGATCTTGCGTGGAGCCCCAGATCGAGGGAGATTATCAGTGGTCTTGTATGTCTTCCATTTTCTAATAATTGCTCCCACAGTTGATTTCTTCACGCCAAGCTGCTTACCTATTGCAGATTCAGTCTTCCCAGCCTGGTGCAGGTCTACAATTTTGTTTCTGGTGTCCTTTGACAGCTCTTTGGTCTGGGCCATAGTGGAGTTTGGAGTCTGACTGTTTGAGGTTGTGGACAGGTGTCTTTTATACTGATAACGAGTTCAAACAGGTGCCATTAATACAGGTAACGAGTGGAGGAGAGAGGAGCCTCTTAAAGAAGAAGTTACAGGTCTGTGAGGGCCAGAAATCTTGCTTTTTTGTAGGTGACCAAATACTTATTTTCCACCATAATTTGCAAATAAATTCTTTAAAAATCAGACTGTGATTTTCTGGATTTTTTTTTTCTCATTCTGTCTCTCATAGTTGAAGTGTACCTATGATGAAAATTACAGGCCTCTCTCATCTTTTTAAGTGGGAGAACTTGCACAATTGGTGGCTGACTAAATACTTTTTTGCCCCACTGTATGTTAAGTAACCTTGTCAACACAGCCCTCACATGAATTCTATGTTCAGATAGACAGGAAGAAAAGCTCAAGATATCATCAATGCAAACAATGGCAAACCTATTGAGCATGTCAGGGAGGACTTCATTAACAATTGAGGTCATTTGGGGCATTGGCATGACAAAGTAGTACTCAAAATGCCCATAATGTAGATGTAGGGAAGCCAGTGTTTCAGTCATCTCTCTCCCAGACATGGATCAGGTTGTAAGTACTGGTGTAAAAGAATAAAGTGGCGGCAGTTAGTTAGTTGTTAGGACAAATTAGCTAGTGTTTTGCGACAGAGACATGGTCGAATGTAGAATTAATTTTGAGTTTTAGAAGTACACTTAAAAATATGGATTGAATTAATGGGAGCCCAGAGCTCAGTTAAAATTCTAACTGTCTCTCAGGTTTTTCTCCACACCTTCACACACCAGGGTTCTACAATGATCCACTGTTTTTTGTCTCATTAACCCATAAGAAAAAGAGAAACAACTATACAAACTATAACGTTATATACTGCAATTGGTAACAGGAACTAACTTCCTTATAGAAAATTCTACTGAATGTTCTACAGTTGACTCTTCTAATAAATGTTAAATAAACATTAGAACCATATCAATGATTAGGTCCCTGTGTTACTGCAGAGCTATTATCCAAGTCAAGTCAAGAGATAACACACAATAACTGCACTACACTGCACAGTCTAACCATTTATATGGACTCTCCCTGACATTCCTGCTACACCCAGGTATATATATCTACATTTTTACATTTTATATATATATATTACATGTGTCTATGTACGTATACATATATGTATATGTATATGTATGTGTTTATATATGTGCATATCTATATCTGGATTTTTCATAATTTATCATATTACTTTCTTTCAAATATTTTTATATTTTTTATATTTTATATTCTGGTAGTTCTATATTTCTATCTCCTAATCCTTATTTTATTTATATCCTTTTTTATGTTCCTCTCAGACAGCTGAAAAAAGCATTTCACTACATGGCGTACTGTGTAGGATTTTGTATGTGACAAATAAAATTTGAATTTGAATTTGAGGTTTTATTATCATTTTGACCATAACCTCCACTAGATTTTTTGAGATCACACTTTGAGATCATGGGATTACTTGAGCAATACTCTAGTGTATGTATAGGTTATTTTCTCGAGATTACAACATATTTTTTTCTTATTTCCCTTGTTGAAATGCATGATTAGGCATAAGTTTTTTATTTTTATCATCGGACCAGCTTTAGAGAAAACAGCTGGTGCGGTGGTAGCATTACTGACTTACATCACTGAGCTTGAAGTTTCAATCCTGACCTTACATAACTGTACTTCATTATATTTGTTTAAATTAACAATTTGAAATCAATAAAGTGCATCTATCTGTTTAGAAGAAGGTTTGTCGATGCCAGCCAATTTGAAAGTTCTGTCTGGCAAAACCACACATGGCTGGACTTCAATTATGGCAGTGGCAGCTCCTCACCCTCGAGAAGTCAGGACAGTATAAAAGGGCATGGTGGATGGAAGAGTGTATATTAATTCACTTTTCTCCAACTGCTGCAGAGATTGACAGCAGAATTGATGACCAAGTTCCCTGTCAGTGGCTCACCTTGTAACTGCTCTTCAGCAACCACGATTCTGTTCACACCAACCCAGGATGCTTCTAACCAGGATGATTGTGATGCTGCCGCTTCAACCAAGCATCTTCTGAAATCCCCAAGCCCTCATCACCACTGAACAAAAACATAAAAAGAGCTCTTTTTTTTAGCCTCCCAGAGGAGCTGGGATAAAGGATCTGCTGGCTCGCCGCAGACACAGCACTGAACAGGCTCCAATAATTAATCATCATTAGCGGTGGTGTGCAATTCTTAAAATAGTTTGTACAGTAGGTATTATGTGTGTCTTTCTAAAGTTTTAAATGTTTGAAAGCCTTGAAACTTGACTGGATAAAACATATAAACAATACATTATACATCAGACTAACTAACCAAAAACCTTAAGTGTTTGAAGCCAAGGCTTGTGCAAAAGGGAAAAAAACAAATAAAATCACTATAGGTTATAAGTTGCTTTCGGCTGCTCCCTGTTCGGGGTCGCCACAGCGGACCGACTGGTCCGCACAACAACTTGGCACAGGTTTTACGCCGGATGCCCTTCCTGCCGCAACCCTCCCATTTTTCCGGGCTTGGGACCGGCACTGCATCCAGTGGCTGGGGTTGAGGCATTGGCTGGACTCGAACCTGGGCCTTCCGCATGATAGGCGAGTAACCTACCACTGAGCCACCAATGCCTCGACAAAATCACTATAGGTTACTGGTCAAAATACAGAACACTTTGTTTCCCCAGTTATCACAGTTTATTATTTTGTAAGCTATGAAAGTAATTAAGTAAAAATAGTGTGCTTAGGTTGTTGGATAAAGTAAGTTCTAATGTAGATGCCCGATGACCCTCCTTATATTCAAATTAGTTATTTAGAATAAGTAATATATTTGAACAAAATTATAGTAATTTCCAAAAACTTATAGTGATGAGACTTATGTGAGAACTTTACATCATTTCTGATGGACTCTAATAATAATAATAATAATAATAATAATAATAATAATAATACATTTTATTTGTGGGCGCCTTTCAAGCTCTCAAGGTCACCTTACAAAAATACATTTAAAAAACACAGCATAATATAAAACTTACAAATAGAAAACAAATAATAAAATATTTAAAAATTAATTAACAAAGAGAAAAAATAATGGACAAGTTTCAAATATAAAATGTAGTTCTAAACATGTAAGTTTTGAGTCTGGATTTAAAGGTTATCAGAGAGTCTGTACTTCTGATGTCAGCAGGAAGACTGTTCCAGAGGTGGGGTGCAGAGCGACTGAATGCTCTAAGCCCCATGGTGGACAGTCGAGCTGATGGTGTGGTGAGCTGGTTAGCAAAAGAAGATCTGAGTGTACGGGAGGGTGTGTATAATTGGAGAAGGTCAGACAGATATGGTGGAGAAAGATTATGAAGAGCCTTGAAAGTGAATAGCAGAATTTTATACTCAATGCGAAACTTCACAGGAAGCCAGTGAAGCTGGTGAAGAGCTGGTGTGATATGGTCAATAGAAGGAGTTCCAGTAATAATGCGGGCTGCAGAGTTCTGTACCAGTTGAAGTTTGTGAAGAATTTTAGAAGGCAAGCCAAAAAGAACAGAGTTACAGTAATCTAGACGTGATGTGACAAGGGCATGGACTAATATGGCAGTACTGTGCTGTGTCAAGATTGGGCGGAGGCGATTAATATTGCGAAGATGAAAGTATGCAGACCGAGTGACATTATTAACATGTGCCTCAAAGGATAGAGTGCTATCAAGGATGACACCCAAACTCTTTACCTGAGGGGAAGGAAAAACAGTGGAATTATCAATATTTAATGAAAAACTATCAACCTTGGCTAAGGTGGACTTGGAGCCAACAAGAAGGACTTCTGTTTTATTGGTATTCATTTGGAGAAAGTTGCAAGAAAACCAGGATTTAATTTCATTTAGACAGACCGAAAGAACAGCAGGAGGAAGCATGGAAGTAGGCTTTGTGGACAGGTAGAGCTGAGTATCATCCGCATAAGAATGAAAATTAATATTATGTCTACGATATAAAGAAAGATATTGCCAAGAGGAAGGAGATAGATGATAAATAAAAGAGGGCCTAGCACGGAACCTTGAAGAACACCTCTAATAACAGAAGATGATTGCGATCTAAAATTTTTAAGCTGAACAAACTCTGAGCGGTGGGAAAGATATGATTTAAACCAGTCATGACACGTGCCAGAGATGCCAAGAGAGGCAAGCCGTTCAAGGAGAATGTTATGAGAGATAATGTCAAAAGCTGCACTCAGATCCAGAAAAATAAGTATGGTTAAAAGACCAGAATCTGCTGCCATTAAAAGATCGTTTGTGATTTTTACGAGTGCCGTCTCAGTGCTATGAGATGGACGAAAACCAGACTGAAATTCTTCAAACAGGTTGTTGGTATTTAAGTGATCATGAATCTGACCTGCAACTATTTTTTTAAGTATTTTGGATAAAAATGGTAAATTTGAGATAGGACGAAAATTATTAAGGTTATTAGGATCTGCACCAGGTTTTTTAAGTATAGGTGTTATTGCAGCAATTTTAAGGGATGATGGAACATGACCAGAATTCAAAGAAGAATGTATAATGTTAGTTATTAAAGCGGATAAAGAAGGCAAGCAGGTTTTTACTAAATAGGTTGGGAGAGGATCTAACTGACTAGTTGAAGGTTTGGATTCATGAATAATCTGTGAAACTTCAGCAATAGTTGGCAGTTCAAAACTAGATAATGAAGAAGCAGAGGGTGTAAGAAGAGAAATGGAAAATGAGGTGTTCAGAGAGGTTAGCTGATGATGAATATTGTCAATTTTAGATCTGAAAAATGTCATAAAATTATCACATTGAGCAGTTGAGTAAAGGTGAGGTGGGAGAGTATCCGTCGGCCGTAATAACCTGTTAAAAGTTGAGAAAAGAACTCTTGTATTACCTGCACCTGACTTAATCAAGTTGGAATAGTAGATAGATTTTGCAGTAGAAATAGTATCCTTATATTGAAGCAGATGGTTATGATACATTTGTTTATGAACAGTAAGTCCAGTTTTTAAGTGAAGACGTTCTAATTGACGACCTCTAGCTTTAAGTTGACGGAGCTCAGGTGTGTACCATGGTGCAGAATGAGTAAAAGAGACAGTCCGGGTTTTCAGAGGAGCAAGAGCATTGAGAAGGCTATGAAGACTATTGTTGTAGTGTAAGACGAGGTCGTCGGTGGTGAGTAAATCCTCAGTTCCAGGCAGGCTGTTGATCTCATTAGAAAGAAGAGATAAGTCAATGTGTTTAATATTGCGGAAAGAAACTGAACGTGACTGTTTTAGTTGGGATAAGGTATAACTGATACTGAAAGATATCAGCACGTGATCAGAGAACGGAAGATCAATTGAAGAACAGTCATGAGGCACAAGGCCAGAACAGCAAACCAAGTCCAGAATATGTCCTTTCAAATGAGTCGGGAAATTTATGAATTGCTGAAGACCAAAACTGTCCAGACAGGATAAAAAGTCCCTGGTGAGAAGATTGGTGGTACTGTCCATATGTATATTAAAATCTCCCAACAATAATATATTTGGAGAAAGTGCACTTAAATGAGTAAGAAACGTGGCAAATTCAATCAGAAAATCGGTGTTTGGCTTAGGTGGGCGATATATAGCAGCAAGAATGATAGGGTGACAAGTAGATCCCATCAGTCTAGATACTATGGCTTCAAATGAGGGAAACACCGGTACTGACACAGACGAGACTTTCCACCTCTCGCAATAGATTATCGCGAGACCTCCCCCTCTTCCAGAGGCACGGGGTTGGCAGATGTAAACAAACCCAGGAGGAGTAGATTCATTCAACTGTGAGAAGTCATTAGGCTGTTGCCAAGTTTCAGTCAAACACAAAAACTCGAGTTTACGATCCATCAGGAGATCTTGCACAAGATGACCCTTGTTCGTAAGAGAGCGGATGTTAAATAGGCCAAAGTTGATATTGGCGTTGTCGTGTTTGACACTGTCATTAGCTGACCTAGCTAGGCTAACTAGAACACAGTGGTTAACTTTCCGACCAGTGTTTCCTGAAGGGTGACGAGTTGAAGACCAGAAAGATTTTATAGCCTTGGAGTCATCATAGTGAAAACTCCTACGGGACCCACGGTGAATGTATTTCCGACGAGGGTGACGAACGATGTCCAAGTGAGCTTGTAAAGCCGGTGGCAGCTCCGACTGGGGAAACCGTAGTTGCAGGAGCTCAGCCGCAGAATATTGAATTACTGCTGTCAGTGGATGAAATATGAGAGACAATGCAGTCCAAATGAGCACGGTCCGCACAAATGGCTTATTAATCCACATTATTTCAGGAAATAAACATGAACCGGCATATGCTTTCTGGTAGTGACAACGGTGAATGTAGCAGGAACCAACAAACAGGTAATCCAATCCAGGTAATAGTCCAAACACGGGCACAAAAAGCAGATAATCAACTCCGGAGAGTAGCGGCAGCTAACAGCGCCAGCGTTCACTCAACCCGGAAGCACTCTGATGGACTGCAAAGGTAGTTTAAACCCAGTCTAAGCCCAAGATCCAACAGATTATGGAAGATTTTCAGAAAATACATGAGCCAGTCACAACTGCTTTTCCAACTGAAAGAAAAGTTGTTTCGACTTGGGATTTTGGAAACTGACACAAGCAATGTTACCATTATCCTGAAAACAAAGGATGTCTTTAGGACCTGCAACTCTCACTGAAAACTGACCACAAAAGAAGAACTGTTTTCAAGAACAGCTTCAATAATGTAGCCATTTCAGATGTGTCTTGGTCAGAAAAATGCAGGCAAAAATGTTTTGCTTAGTAGGTTCCTGTTAAAAAAACAATTGAAACTCTTTCACTGTGAGTCAGTGTAGGACCAATAAGCAAGTGCACTCCAGTATTGATTCTAAGGATATTCTTTGAGATGTTTGGGATGGCAGAAATATTGAAAGTAATTAAGTAAAAATAGTGACACACAGACTGTGTTCTTCCAGACAGAAAGCTCATCATTGAGCTTGATCCTATAACATGATGCATTTGAAGAGGGAAGAAAAATACTTGTCATAATAGATCAGGCACTGATCACATGCAACTTGTGCTTCTTTGTAGAGAATTGAACTTAAAATATTTAGGTTGAGGCTTGGTTATGGGCTCCATGGTCAAAGACCATAAAGATCTTGAGCTCAATGGTGCTACCGTGTCTGATGGCAATGTCTACAAGGGAAATTTGTGTGCCATCGCAGGGGACAGCCTCGGATCAAATAGATCAAATAACACTTTCTTGAGAATTTCAGCAAGAGATCACACTTCTGCAGATATTGTGATATCAACAGAGGAGAATTCAATGCATATCCGCTTATCCAAAGCAAGAAAAATGCACATTGCCTTCATACAGTGATAATGTCTAGGCAGTGAAGGACAGTTTTGTCTACATTAGTGGAGGTGTTAAATTTGACGTTATTTAATACAATTACATTCTTCTGTATGTATGTCAGCCAGGGTTACCTCCATGTCTTGACCATGATCTTTTTGAAGGTATTGTTTCCTCTGATCTGTCTTCTTTAGAGACAAAATAGGAAATACTGATGACAATGAATATGGCAATGAGAAGAGGCAAGCCTTTCAAGATCACTCACTAAACCTAAACAGCATTATGTCAGTCATTATCCAGAGCTCATTGTCCAGTTTGGGCCATTTATTTGTGGGAAAAACCTTGTGACAGTAGAGCCCATATGCACACGCAGCCTAAGCACACTCGCACACTTGCCCGACTAGCGCTTGGGGGCTGAAAGGACAGTGCCACTTCAGCATCCCTGTTGTGGAAAGCAGGAGAGAACATGGCTGCAAGCCGAGGTGACTGACAGCCAATCAGAGTGGCGGCAAAAACTCCTCACCCTCATTGAGAAGCAGAGCAAGTATCACAAGGTTTTGTAAACACTCTAAGATAAGTACGTTCTGTTGGTAGTATTAATTGACACATACACTACTTCTCTCTGCTTTCCAGTACCATCTGAAGACAGTAAGAATGACGCTTCCTGAACCTGTTGTACCCTGTAAAGCTTGCCAGGTCCTGCCTTGCCACTACTCAGCTCTGTGTGGAAGCTACTGCTACAGAGCATACTGCTGAAAACACTCTTCACCTTTAAAGCTATTAATAAAAGACCACTACCATGGCCTCCTGCATGTCTATGTTCTGCCGATTAAAGTAGCGAGTTGCAAACTTCAGCTGTTTCAGTTAAGTTTTTTCTTTAGGAGACTCCAACATTGGTGAGTTATTTGCATATTATAATGTGGAGGTTGGAAACACTCTGATAGTTTAAAAAACATGTTCTTTGTGACCAGTGATGATGCAGGATTTGCAATAGAATAACACTGATTATCTCCTCATCATGGTACCTGTTAGTGGGTGGGATATATTAGGCAGAAAGTGAACATTTTGTTCTCAAAGTTGATGTGTTCGAAGCAGGAAAAATGGGCAAGCATAAAGATTTGAGCGAGTTTGACAAGGACTAAATTGCGATGGCTAGATGACTGGATCAGAGCATCTCCAAAACTGCAGAAAGGTAAGAGTGTAGGACTGAGAATAGGAATTCTGAATGTTGGTACTATGACAGGGAAAGGTAGAGAGCTGGCTAATATGATGGAGAGAAGGAAGGTGGATATACTGTGTGTACAGGAGACCAGGTGGAAGGGTAGCAAGGCTCATAGTATAGGAGCAGGATTCAAGCTGTTTTATTATGGTGTGGATAGAAAGAGAAATGGGGTAGGTGTGGTCCTGAAGGAGGAGTTTGTGAGAAATGTTCTGGAGGTGAAGAGAGTGTCAGACAGGGTGATGAGTCTGAAGTTAGAGATTGAAGGGGGGGAATGTTGAAGGGGTTTGTTTGGGGGGTTTGGGGGGAAAAAGGGGGGGCCCTGAAAAAGGAGGGAAAGGGTTTGGTGGGGGGAAAATTTAAAAAAAACCAAAAGGGGTTGGGGGGAGGGGGCAGGCTTTTTTTTGGGGGGTGGTTAAAAGGTAGGGGGGCCTGCCAAAAAACCAAAAAAATTGGGAAAAAAAACCCAAAAAACGGGGGCGGGGGAAGGGGGTGTTTAAAAAAAAAAGGGGGAAGGAAAAAGGGGGGGGGCTTGGGGGTTGGGGGGTCATTCTGGAAGGAAAAAGGAAAAGGGAAGGGGGGGTTTTTTAAGGAAAAAAAACTTGGAGGTGGAATGAGGAAGTTCAGGATAGTATCCAGAGGAAGAGGTTAGCCAAGAAGTGGGACATGGACAGGACTGAAGAGAATAGACAGGAATACAAGGAGTTACAGTGCAGAGTGAAGAGGGAGGTGTCTAAGGCCAAGCAGAAGGCATATGACGAGTTGTACACTAGGTTAGAAACTAGAGAAGCAGAGAAGGACTTGTACAGGTTAACTAGGCAGAGGGATTGAGATGGGAAGGATGTGCAGCAAGTTAGAGTTATTAAGGATAGAGATGGAAGGGTGCTCACAAGTGAGGAGAGTGTACAGAGGAGATGGAAGGAGTACTTTGAGGAGCTGATGAATGAGGAAAATGAGAGGGAAAAAAGAGTAAAAGGGGTGAACTCTGTGGAGCAGAAAGAAGATAAAATTAGAAAGGATGAAGTCAGGAAGGCTTTGAAGAGGATGAAAAGTGGAAAGGCAGTTGGTCCTGACGACATCCCGTTGGAGGTCTGGAAGTGTCTGGGAGAGGCAGCAGTGGAATTGTTAACTAGTTTGTTCAACAGGGTTTTAGAGAGTGAGAGGATGCCTGAGGAATGGAGAAGAAGTGTGTTAGTGCCGATCTTTAAGAATAAGGGTGACGAGCAGAGTTGCAGCAACTATAGGGGGATAAAGTTGATGAGACATACAATGAAGCTATGGGAAAGAGTAGTGGAAGCTAGGTTAAGGAAGGTAGGGGAAAATTTTGTGAGCAGCAGTATGGCTTCATGCCCAGAAAGAGCACAACAGATGCAATTTTTGCTCTGAGAATTTTGATGGAGAAGTATAGGGATGGTCAGAGGGAGTTTCACTGTCTGTTTGAAGACTTGGAGAAAGCGTATGACAGGGTGCCAAGAGAAAAAAAAAAAAAAAAAAAAAAAAATCCAACTCAGTGTTTAGGCTAATGGTATCCCAAGTTTGTGTCTTATGGAACCAGTGTTAATGTATTCAGTGACTGAGAACTAAAGTACTTTTGTACGTCGCTCTGGATAAGAGCATATGCCAAATGCCAGAAATGTAAATGTAAATGTAGAAGAGCTGTAGCACTGTATGAAGAAGTCAGGAGTAGCAGAGAAGTATGTCAGAGTGGTGCAGGACATGTATGAGAGGAGCAGGACAGTGGTGAGGTGTGCTGTAGGTCAGACTAGGAGTTCAAAGTGGAGGTGGGACTGCATCAGGGATCGGATGATAATTTGCAAATAAATTCTTTAAAAATCAGACAATGTGATTTTCTGGATTTTTTTTTCTCATTCTGTCTCTCATAGTTGAAGTGTACCTATGATGAAAATTACAGGCCTCTCTCATCTTTTTAAGTGGGAGATCTTGCACAATTGGTGGCTGACTAAATACTTTTTTGCCCCACTGTATGCTGTATGGTTTAGAGACAGTGTCACTGAGGAAGAGACAGGAGTCAGAGCTAGAGGTAGCAGAGCTGAAGATGTTGAGGTTTTCTTTGGACCGGCCATGCTGTATGGTTTAGAGACAGTGTTACTGAAGAAGAGACAGGAGTCAGAGCTAGAGGTAGCAGAGCTGAAGATGTTGAGGTTCTCTTTGGGAGTGACAAGATTGGACAGGATTAGGAACGAGTACATCAGAGGGACAGCTCATGTTGGACGTTTGGGGGACAAAGTTAGGGAGGCCAGATTAAGATGATTTGGACATGTTCAGAGGAGGGAGAGTGAGTATATTGGTAGGAGAATGTTGGACATGGAGCTGCCAGGTAGGAGGCAAAAAGGAAGGCCAAAGAGGAGGTATATGGATGGAATTAATGAGGATATGAAGCTAGTGGGTGCAAGTGTTGAGGATGCAGAAGATAGGGATAGGTGGAGAGAGATGATTCCCCTGAAGGGAAAAGCCAGAAGAAGAAGAAGAAGTTTAGGGACCCAAACTAGTGCAATGATGCCAGATGGTACAGGTACTTGTAGATGAAATAAGGACATATGAGCCTGACCCCACTCACTCACGGTCTCACTGTAATCCAAAATATCATCAAGCAGTACCCAAAGAATTTTGTTGATATTATGGCAGACAGGGCCCTTTTGGGTAGAGGTTATATCCCACTTTTGATTCAAGTGAAAAATCATGTCGAACTATGTGAGCCATGATGGAAGCTATGCACATCAACATGTCTCTAGGTGTGATACAAGAAGGGGCCAATTGACAATTATGGATATACCAGATTTCAGTCAGACCTCCCTCCAGAAGAAATTGCTGAGAAATAGAAGTTGATGAGACTGAA